>JAHBCN010024959.1:0-11615 GCA_019359885.1 Listronotus oregonensis | reverse complement strand
TTTGTTAAATTTGTTTAATAATTTTTTTATAAGAATTACTAGTGTAGTTTACATCCAAAAAATATTGACATATTAGGGCGGCAAAAATTCATTAGCCTATGGGGGAAAAATTAAATCCGGCCCTCATTAAAAATATGCTTTTAAATCAAATAATTTAAATGTACGTTTAAGATTAAAGCTGGTATATTTTTTAAATTTTAAAGCAAAAAATATAGTCCCCATCTTGATTTATATTAAAGTATTAAAAAGATATATTTTATTCAAGATTGCTTAGTTTAAATTATTACTACCAAAAAAAGCAAGACCAGCAAGACTCTTGCAGCAAGACCAAGACCAAGACCAAGACCAAGACCAAGACCAAGACCAAGACCAAGACCAAGACCGGGTGGTGCAAGACCAAGACCAAGACCTTCTTTTGGCTTGCAAGACCAAGACCAAGACCAGGCTTGCAAGACCAAGACCAAGACCAAGACTAGCCTGGTCTTGGTCTTGGTCTTGTTTTGCTCATCACTATGAGCGATAGGTCAGTCGACCCGAAATGCAAATCTAAAAACACGAAATAAGAAAAGCCATATTGATTTTTGATGAAAACTCAAAAACCATAAGAGATAGCGGAAATTGCAAAAAAGATTCCTGAAGAGGAGAAAATTTCAGATAAAAAAGTCCAAACTTCCGGAGTTCTATCTCCGTTAGGTATAATTTTAATTTAACGCTGAAAATGGGCCTCCACGCGACATTTTAGGTTGCGCGCTCGGCGTCAAAACCGAGTACGTCACACTAAATATATTTTTTAGGGTATTAAATATTAATTTAACAAATTTATAAAATTATGGTGTATTTAGAACACTTTAAAGAATTTATTCCTGTTTAAAATTTAACTTAAAGTTAGTTTTTCAGCAAGTTAGACAATTGTCAATTAAAAAAATTGTTTTGAACTTTCGTCCTCATTGTACATTAAAAAAAATGCTTAAATAATTGTCGTATAAATTTTTCGCTTTGTCAAACCCTTTTTATATACACACTTAACAAGATAACGCCATAAAAGTGTTAAAAAAATTAAATTCTGATAACTGTAATAATTTTATAACTTTGACAAAAAATGAAAAATCAGAGTAATATTGTCAAAGTTATAAAGTTATTATAAACAAAGAATTAAACATTTTTAAACTTTTATGGCGTGATCTTGTTAGGAATATAAATAAGAAGGGCTGAAAGACGCGAAAAATTTATACGAAAATTATTTAAACATTTTTTTAATGTACAATGAAGAACAAAGTTCGAAACAATTTTGTTAATTAACAATTGTCTAACTTAATGAAAAATTAACTTAGAGTTAAATTTTTAACAGGAATAAATTCTTTAAAATGTTCTGATTACACCATAATTTTTTAAAATTTTTCAATAATTATTAAATACCCTAAAAAATATTTAGTGTGACGTATTTGCTTTTGACGCCGAGCGCGCATCCAAAAATGTCGCGAAGGCTTATTTTTGAGCGTTAAATTAAAATTATAAATAATGGAGATAGAACTCCGGGAGTTGGGATTTTTTTATCGGAAATTTCCTCCTCTTCAAGGACATTTAGGTATTACAACATTCCTAGTTAATTACTAGTAAAAACCGTAATAGTGTAACAACCCGTTTCCTAAATGAGATAATTCAATATATTAGTCCTTAAGCAATAAAAATACTTTTCCCAAATTATAATTACTCCACACTGTATAGAAATTAAATAAACTTACAGACCTCTAAAAAATTATACTTACATGATCTATCTTTTATAAAAAGGTGAAGGTCGCAAAGAACTTTTGCTATAATTCACTTGTACTTGTATCAGCAGGTACTTTTAATTGATTAGCCTTTCCTTACACATGAAGTAGTATTTTTTTTTGTTTATTCTGAAAAGTGACGAGGCTTTTCGGTTTCAAATCTTTTAAAAAATCATCCTTGTGAGACTGTAAGTAATTTTTTTTTATTTTTATTATATATTTTTTTAGGTTAAATATGTCAATAATAAGATAATGCAATTAAACAGCGCCTAGTAATTTTTTAGAGGAGCTATAGGAAAAAATATGCATAAATTTTGCCTGCTTTAATTTTAATACATTATTTTTAAATAACCCTGTATATTGCCTAACATTGGATTTTTAACATATTGAGATTGCTTTTAGTTGCTTAAAATATTTTTTTATATATCCAGTATGAAATAAATCACACACAAGGGTAGGCATGTAACTGCTCTCAATAAATTAATATATATTGGGGAAGTTTTCAACTGCGTTACGTGAATTACTTTTAAAACTTTCAAAAGGTAGATAAACTCCATGTACCATTTTTGCAGAACAAAACATTACACTTTTTAGGTTTATTTTATAAAAAATATTGTGCCGAGCAAAAAAATCGCCAGAAATTTCTAATAATTTTATTGTTTTAAAAATATTAACGACCCTTGCCAAGTTTAAATCAGTAATCGCAAAAAAAATGATCTATTTTCATTACCTATTTTTTTTTGAAAAATTAGTTAATAACGAAAATATAATATTAATAATTTTATTTTTAAAATTAGTAATTAGCGAAAAAATATCACTATTTTTTTTATAAGTAATTTGCCAAAAGATATTACTATTTTTTTTTAAAAGTAGTAATTAGCAGAAAATATGACAATTTTTTTGAAAAATGACAAATATTATTAGTTTGGTTGATTTTCTGACCAAATAATATGCATTTCGATCTGTGGATCCATTAGGTCTACAAGAAATGGTAAACTGTTTTACCCTACGTGGCTTCATTATGCCGCATTTAAAAATATTAGTAATATATTCGCTAATTACTTATTTTCCAAAAAAAATAGTAATATTTTTTGCTAATTACTAATTTTTCAAAAATATTAGTAACATTTTTTCGCTAATTACTATTTTTTTTAAATAAGTAATATTTTTTCGCTAATTACTAATTTAAAAAAATAGTAATATTATTAAAATAACGAAAAAATCGATACTGCGGATCACTGGTTTAAATATAGCTATTCGTCATACTGAGCACAGTTAGTAGCTGGTTCGTTGAGCGCCTGGAACAGTATGTGCAGTTGTGTGTGGTTTGAATTTCATAATGAACTGTAGCTTAGGTCTCGATGACATTACTCAGAGCTTAATGGGAATAGATTAGAGGTAGCAGTTATTTATACACGGTCGTAATCCGTGGTGTCACTACCGTATTGTCTACAAGGGTGCCGTAAAATGCTGCATCTGTATATTTTGGTACTTAGACATTATAGACGAAACTGGAGGAAAATAGATAAAATATTTAAAAACCCAGCACTCACGGTACCTAGTAACGGAGGTTTTACACAAACTAATATTTTTCGAGATACGAAACACAGAAAAATGAACACGTACACGATTAGAATAAGATTTACAACCCGATCTCCCCAGCACGGTTGGAGAAATCATCTGGTATACAGGTGGATCGAAAACCAAGCAGAGAACTGGAGCGAGCGTATACATTGAAATGAGAAACTCACAATTCTCCATTCCACTAGGAACACACAGTTCTGTATTTGAAAAGGAAATATATGCGTTACCTACTGCACTGTGTAAAAGAAAATAACAGGAGGGCTTATAAAAACAAGCGGATAACAACAGACAGCCAGGCATCACTAGGGGCTAGGGTCACTAGTAACTTCCAAGCTGACATGGGAATGCCAAAAAGAACTGAAAGTCCTGGGAGAACGCAACAGGGTAACTCTCCTGTGGGTAACAGGACATTCGGGAAAAGAAGGCAACGAAAAAGCGTATGAACTAGCGAGACAGGGATCATCTACACCATACTCTGGGCCACAACCTTCCCATTGAGCAACCAAAACCACAGCAAGAGGGCAAACCAGGAAATGGATTGAAAACAAACACGAGGAATACTGGGGAGCATCAGTAGAATAAGGCATGGAAAAGGCTTTATAAGGGACCCATCCAAAAGGACAAAGGAAGAACTAATTAGACAAAGTAGGAAAAGACTTCTCATAACAGTAGGGCTGCTAACAGGGCACGATAACCTAAGAGGACACCTACACAAGAGAGGCTTATACAATGGTGACCCAAGTTGCAGAATATGCGACAAGGGGGAAGAAACAGCCTACCATATCCTGTGCGAATGTAAAGCGTTGAATCAGGAATATATCAATCAACCAGTCTCGGAGTTATACAGACTTGTAGAAAGAACAAGACTAATGGGAGAATTGGTATAAAAGATAATGGGAGATTAGGCACAAAAAGCCCAAGAGGTTGCCTCCGGGCTTTTTGTGCTTGAGCAAATCAAGACGGCTTCCAGGGAAGTTATAATTTTTAGGTTTTTCGGTGCCTTTACGTCAAGATGCTTCTGTTTCTCTTTGAACTTCTGAACCATCTAATTTGATACGCCTTACACTTTTCATCATATTTTTTCTTACCTTACAGTCAGTGGCGAAATTTTTAATCCAAAAGGTGAGACATGAGATTCACACCAAATGTATATCAGATGTTATTGGCCTCAAGGGAAACACTTCGGTAAAAAAAATATTTTGTAATTTGCAAAAAAGTTGATTTTTTTGCTGAAATTATTTTGTAATTTGCAAAAAAGTTGATTTTTTTGCTGCACCCGAGAAAAAAAAATTAAGTTTCAAAAGTGAATTCTCCATTTGTATTTTTTTCGTAAATATGATCAAATTTTATGGTCAAATCCAAATTTTCGCAAAAATATCTGCGTTCTTCTTAAAATCAGAGGCATTCGAAATATTTGCATAAAAATTGTCGACCGAAAGAGTTTCAACTGGCCATGGTTTTTAAACAAACATAAATAATTTGGCGAAATTTGAAATTTGATGGTAAAATTTGATTAATTTCACGAAAAAAAAAATACAATAAGGATTCACTTCTGAAACTTTTTTTTTTTTCATTTTAAAAATATATTTACATGACAACTTAAAACTACGTATAATACAAATGCGAATTAGATATATTAATAATAATTCACTACATACCAAATAACAATATTCTAAAATTAAATAAATTACTTAATTTATATTTAAAAATTATAAACTTCATCAAGTCCTAGGTCTTCCTGGATTGTTCCTAGTACCGATGCTGCATTACCCGTTTCACAGCAAACCAATTCTTTGGGTAATGAAACTTCGAGATTTTTGCATTGTATTTTTTGCAAATTTCATTAATAAAACCCTTAGCCTCATCACCCAAAGGACCAAAAGTTTCAACAGCAAAAGGAATGAAGATAAAGCGTTCTTCAAGCTCTTTATATTTTAGATGTTTTTTATTCTCGGCAATACGAGCAGCCGCACCTACAATAAAGAAGTTTTGTCCAGATAGGATTTTGCAAGCGTATGGCTGCAAGTAGGGCCCAAAGTAATTGTTTTCCATATTTCCAGGAATTAAGGTCATTCCATTACCCGTTTTCCATCGCTTCTGCAAATTCCAAGAGGCTGTAACACAGAAGGATTTTCAGCTAAAATCAGAGCTCTTTGATAATGTCATTTATCTGACTGTGTCTAGAAGAACGCCCTGCGCTTTTTTTGCAGCTTAACCCATGTAGGCCATAAATATCAGCACTTTCGCCGCAAACGCAGGGGTGCTCTCCACACACAGGCAGACCAAGTCTGAGAGCGATGGAAATATGGGAAAGTTTTGTTATCTAACAAATTTCCCATGGACGAAGATGGAAGGCGTTAATCCAAGCATTACTTTCAGGGGCCTGAAGAGCAAGTAGACGTGCCTTTCTTCACTTGTCTGGCACATGTTTAAATATATTTGTGACGGGGTTTGGTAAAAAGTCAAAATCTTTCTGTTTTATTGGTAATTTTTTGTGGTTGATTTTTGAAAAAATTGCAAACAGATAACCATCTTACAAAACAATTGCTAAAATCATTATCTACTGTCGCAAGAATATAGGAGGGTAAAATTTTGGAAAGTAAACCTGACAGTCATTGATTGAACCTAAAAAGGCAGAAATAAAACAGGGTGGATGTATCTCTTATTCAAGACCTCCAAATTTTACGGGAAGAGTGCTTTGTAACCAAGAATTTAATTTAATATCACAATTTGTTATGTCTTGAACTAAACTTTGTAATACATTATCAAAATTACAAAGTAATTCTGGAGATTTAACAAGGTGAACATCTTAACAAATAAGACATTCGAGGTATGGCAAAGGAATATTTTTAGTAAATAATAGGATATATGTGAGTCTATAAATTTTAATTTGGTACTAAGAGATTTTAAAAAATTCTGTCTTTTATTAATTGAGTATTTCAATTTCATTTGACGAAAAAGCACTTCCTAATAAATTAAAATTTGAAATGGGAATTACTGACAGATTAGGAACAACACTTAAAAAATTTGATAGTATATTGGAATGATCTTTAGATAAAAAGTTAATTCACACTTATCAAAATTTAAATTTAAAACCCAAATCTTTACTTCCTCTGATTATTTTATGAAAATTATCTAAAACCGATTTGGGTTTCAGCAAGTGTACCGTCATCTAGATACCAAAGATTTATTTCGTATTTAATGATAAAATAAGTGGATGAATTGCTAAACTAAAAGAGCTGGTCCAAGAGGATCTCCTTGTTGGACACCTCTTTGAGAAAAAATATGTTGATCACCGTAAGAAAGTAAACTCGGATTATCATAACATTGGGCTATAAATGGTAAAAATTCTGGGATATATTCGCTTATTCGTGATAAAATTGTTTTTCTATTAACCATATTGGTTTTGATAATCTATTTTTAAAATAACTTTATCTGATTCGTGAGGATAAAGAAGAAAACGAGTATTAAAAAATTGCTGTTCTGCTCCGCATTTTGTTCCAAAGCCAAGTTGATATGGGCGAAAAAGGTTTTCCAGCTTTTCCAAATACGAGAGCAAATTCCTTTGAAGCTAAACGTCGGAAACATATTCCTACTGCTATTGGTCGAATACCTCCATTTTTTTTTATTAAAAGCACATAGGTTTGCTCTGAAACACTTAGATTTTTTTCTGTGGCGCTGCAAAAAAAAATTTATTGGAAATTTCAAAATAAACCTGTTGTTCTTTACCAAAGTATTCCCCTAAAGGCCAATAGTATCTGGTATATACACTGCTAAAAAAAATTAACGGAACACCTCTTAGCCCATTTGTAGCTTTTAAGGCGTTAATTCATTCAGGGTCAAGCTTCATCAGCATCTCAGGCTACGAACTCATTTTTTTATCTTTTGGGCCCCCCTGGGGGGCGTTTGTGCTTACGTTCCGCAAAAGACCTGGTTGTGTTAGGTTTTAAAATTCGAATCGGGTAGGCCTGATATTCTTTGGCTTAAACTTACTTTCAGATCTTCTACTAAATTCATCTGCTGTATATACCGTTCCCCGTCTGACAATTCCTTTCAAAGCGTTCTTTGATTTCCTTTTAAAGATCGACAATATTATTTCCCCAGTTTCCATTGGCCGAAGTAATCGTCCTCGGGGATTTTAATGTTCAAAAAGGGGTTGGCTAGGCTCCAAAAAACGATACACAAGGCAGAGCAGCAGAAAATTTCGCAATCAGCAACTCGCCCACCAATCTAATTAGGAACCACCTACTTTCCTAGGGTTCCCCCATAATTCTAACCCCTAGATCTCTTTCTTACTTCCACCCCCGAACTCTATGAAGCACATAACTGCTCCCCTTGGTCGCTTGACCATGGTTTGGTCACCGTATCATACTCCCACTCATTTTGGGCAACTGAAAGAAGCCGCTACGAACCGTTCCTCCATCAATTCGACCGACTGGGATGGTCTAAGAGATTTCTTTTTCCAGCTACCCTTGGAATCCTACCTGCTTTTTTACTCACGATCCTTCAGAAATATGTAAACAAATTACCGAAACAATTCAACTAGGCATTGAGACCTATATTCCCCACACTAAAAAGAACGCCATAGTTCAAAATCACAAACCGTGGTTTTCTAAATCCTGTGACAAAGCCAGACTTTTAAAACTTCCGCCCACACAAAGTTTCTTTAAAATCCCAGTCCCGAAAAATCGACAGGTTGCATCGAAGCAAGAAAAAACAGTATAATCAGACCATCTCAGAAGCAAAAGACCGTTTTAAAAATCGAAAAAAAAGATAAAGTTCTCTTTGCTCAAATGGCAGTAAAGCTTTTTGGTCCTTTTCCCAAAAAAAAATTAGTCAGAATTTTTTCACAAATTCTTTCCACCCCTAATCTCTGAAGATGGAATTTTCTCCTCCAAAGGAAAAGCCGAACTATTTGCCAAAAAATTTTTTCCCTGGAATTCTACGCTTGATCCTCCTATTAATTTTCCCCTTTTTCCAACAGTTGTCCCTTTCTCATAAAATGTCCGTATAATTATTAAAGTAAACAGATCAAGCGTATTCTTTCTTCTCTTAAAAATAAAACGTCTGGGCTGGATGGCATACCAGCAATCGTCTTAAAAAAGCTGGGAGCTTGCACCCGTCTTAACCCCGCCTCTTTCGAATCTCTTACGACACGGGCATTTTCCTGGAGAGTTGGAAAGCTGCACGTGTGCAAGCTGTCCCCAAAAAAGGATCCAAAAGTATTCCTTCTAACTATAGACCTATATCTTCTTTTTCAGTTGTTTGCAAAGTAATGGAAAAATTCATTAATTCCAAAATCTTAAAGTTTTCTGGAAAAAAATAAAATCTTACATGATAGACAATATGGATTCCGTCACAGAGATCCACAGCTGATCCTTTGTCTCACATAACTGGAACAAGTCCCTTGGTTTTGGTAATCCAGATCGGCTCTTGACATATCCAAAGCTTTCGATCAGGTCTTCCACCAAATGTAATGTAATGTAAAGTTACGGTCTTCCACCTAAGCTTTGCTCTTGGCTTTCCAGTTTCCTTTCTAATCGACGTATATCATTTAGTGTAGATGGTCATTCCTCCAACTTCAACCAAATTAATGCTGGGGTGCCCCAGAGCTCAGTGCTGGCACCCACGCTGTTTCTTCTACACATTAACGATTTTTCTCTTTCACAATCAATCCAATTCATAGTTTTGCTGACGATAGTCCCCTCCACTCTAGTATTCAATTTCTTGCCACCGTGTAATTTGATTTTAAAACAAGCGCAGGTCAATGAATTCTTTCAAAGACCTCAAACTTATCCTGGATTGGGGCGCCAAAAATCGTTTTCAGTTTAATGCCTAAAACAAGTCATGTTCGCTGTGGGAAAAAAAGTCTGCGAATTCCATCCCTTACATATGAGCGGCCAAGTTCTGCAGAACAAAGAGTCGTTTAATCTAGTCGGCGTTACTTTTGAGAATAACCTCAACTGGCATAAACACATTACATCCATAGCTTGGCAGCTTCAAAAAGATTGGATTTTCTTCGAGCCAGAAAATATTTCCTTCCAATCTGTACCTCTGTATGTATCCCAAATCAGACCCTCTTGGAATATTGTTCTCAGGTTGGAATGGCGTCCCCACAACACTTAGCATTCTGGACCCATTCAAAAAAGAGCTGTTCGTCTTATTAATGATCCAACGCTCACAGAAAGGCTTCTTCTTCTTGCCCATCGCATCGTCGAGCTGTAGGGGATCTGTCGCTCTTCTATGGTATTTTCACGGCTTCTGCTCAGAGGAATGGGCCAGTATTATTCCTTCTCGCAGCTCCCAACAGAGCAACACGTAATGCAACTTTTATGCATCCTTTTACAGTTCAGTTAGAGAGGTCCCGAACTTCCCGCTTTTTTGTTCCTTTATTCCTAGAGTGTCAAGACTATGGAACCTGCTGCATGTAGAAGTTTTTTTCTTCTCCTCCCAATCTCCAAAATTTAAGTCCCGTGTGAACAAACTCCCTCTCCCCCACACTGAAGACACCCACGGTACGTTAGTACTTAGGCATCAGCCTTCGTGGACTGTCCCAAGATAAAAAAAAATATTTTAAAAGACACACATTTTCTGACAATAAATCAAAGAATGTGTCATTTAATTAATCATTTATCCCTATGAATAAACTTACAAATTAAAAAAGCTCCAAAAAACAAAGTGTCAAATTTATAATATATCTCCTTTATTATTCAACCTATCAAAAATACTTATACAACTTTTTATACAGACAATTAAGAAAGCTGTATTTTTTTTTTATAATTTTTTGTATCCTTATAGTTATTGAGATATTAACGATTATTTTTAAAATTTAAAACGTCAATATCTTAAAAACTATAAAAGCTATAAGAAATTTTATCTGATATGAATTATGTATTTTTACAAGACCTATAATTTAAGCTATATACCCTTTTTGTTTAACAACACCAAGCTAATGTGTTACAAGTTTATTAAAAAATGTTCTGTTAATTTTTTTGAGCAGTGTATTTGGTGGATATTTAACCAAAATAATTATAAAATCACCCTTTTAAAATTAATAAACTACACCTTTTATTGCTGAAGTGAAAAAAATGTTTTATTTTGGTATACTGGTATTCTATTAGTCTGAGACAATGTCAAACCATAAAAATATTTTATACTTCTAATTTGTTGAAGTAAATAAAGAATATTTATTTTGTTTACACACAATAAATTTGTTTGGTTTTTAAAAACGATATTTATGATTAAATATTACAAAATGGTACTTAAGATCAACCTATTTTGTTTTGCTAAAATGATTTGTCTTTAATATATTTGCTTTGTGTGGGCAACTTCCTGTATTTCTAAATATTATATTTCTTAAAATTCTCGTAAAATAGATACATACAAAGGCGAAATATGAAAAATAATTGTTCAATAGATCAGTAACACTAACTGATTTTTTTTTCAGGAAAATGATTAGACTGACCTACTTAGCAGTATTATTAATGAGTTGTTTAGCAGACCCTAGATCTCCAAGAATATACAATGTCCTTATAAGTTCGAAAAAAAATCTGTCGCCTAGTCATGCTCAACCTGTATATGAACCTGTGCTAAGGACAACATCGATAGGATATGCGTTTCCTTCATTCTATTATCACACGTCCTTTGTACAAAATGTCCCTGCCACCTACGTAAGTATAACGCTCATAACTTTTTAAAATTCATTTTGGTATTCAAAAATTCAACACGCGTTTTGGAACCTTACAAAGATTTTTCGGAAAACGGTCACTAAAGAGGCCGAAAACAGTGCTTTCAACTTTTAAGATTTATTCTTGTTCCGTACTCTCCCGTTTTGTACACCTCAGAAATTTACCTGAAATATTCTCGTTTCGTACATTGAATTATTAAATCAATTTAATACTTCTTGTTTCATACATCCACCATTGTGACGACCCCAATAACAAATCAAATAAATTAGTCTAGTCGAGAAGCGTGTTTCCTGTGAAGAAAGGCGTTTTGAGGATTTTTTCTGTCAATAAAAATTGCAATTGTTATTAACAAAAAACGAAATAAAAAAGCCATTTCGAATTTTGATCAATAATTTAAAAACCATAGGAGGTAGCGGAAATTGCAAAAAAAATCCTTGCAGAGAAGAAAATTTCCAAAAAAAGTCCCAACTCCCAAGCCCCTTTTTTTAAATTTTTTATAATTTAATTTTTAACGCAAAATCCTCCTCCCGGTTGGGACTCGGCGTCAAATCCGAGTACGTCAAAAATATATTTT
>JAHBCN010024958.1:0-11548 GCA_019359885.1 Listronotus oregonensis | reverse complement strand
CTTGCCCTTTTTAGTTTATTCTTTCAATGAGTTTCTTTATCAATAATTTTGTTTAACATTTGTATGAAATTTTTTTTTACCAAGCATTTTCCCCCAAAACCCCCCACCTCGACTTTTTTTTCCCCTTTTCCTATTTTTTTTTGGGTTCAAAACCCCCCAATTTTTCAGGGGCCCCCCCAAAAGGGCTTTTTTCCCCCACAAAAACGGGAAGTTTTAAGGGGGAAATTTGTTGCCCGGTCCGTCTTGAAAAGAATACTTCTTAAGTTTTTGGGGTTTTAAATTTTTTTCATGAATTTTGGGGTTTTGTTGGGTTTGTTTAAGTTAAAGCCTTGTTTTGTTCTGTGTTTACCCATCTTTTTTCTTAATCAGTTATTATTGTAACCGTTTTTTTTTAAAAAAACCCCAAATTATATGAATTTTTTTTACTGCAAATTTTCCCCGCCGGGGTTTTTATTTTTTTGAAAAAATTGTTTCATTTTTGTGATTTTGTTTTTTTTATTTATAGAAAAGGTCTATAAATGCCGTCATGTCTTTCCCGAACGGTGGGGAAATAAAAAATTTTTTTAAATTAATATTTTAAGAAACCTTCTGTTTCTTCGTCATTACCTGTACAAACAATAAAAGTATTGTCAACATACCTTTTAATTTGGTTAGTGCAGCATTAATAAAGTGTTGCTTAAATTATTTCATATAAATATTTAAAAATTTATAAACGAACCCATTTTTAGTTCTTTGATTCTGTTCAATTTTTTCATTAAAAGAAAGAACTACGGGTCGGCCCCTATAATTTCACCATTCCATCTAGCAGCAGTGTGTGCGTCTTGCTGATGTAACATCTTTTAATTTCCCCCTTTTAAAATTTGTTTGACAATATTCCCCAGTGGTGCATTTGCTTAAAAATTTTCCCGTCAAGATTTAAAAAAAGGTTTTCTGGATTTCTATGTTTTTAAGAATGTTAAGAAAATTACAAAATAACGATTAGTAATTTAATTATATCAAAAAGGTTTTTAAAGTGTAGTCAAATGACTCCCTAAAACCCCTTTAAAAAATTTTTAAAAAAAAAAATTTCCTTTTTAAAATGGGAATTCAAAAAAAACCCAACAAAAAATTGTTTCCCCCCTTTTTTAAAAAAATTTTTTAAAATGCATAAAAATAGGACCAGGCATTTTGGTTTTTTGATTTGAAAAGTTTATACACAGAGTACCAACGGAAGAATCGTTAAGCATTATTCTAGCTAAACTTAAAGAAGATGACATATTAGCAGAATACACCACACTGCCATTCGACGAAGTAATGACGTTGTTGGAGCTGCCCCCCTCAATTTTTTAATTTGGTAAAAGGGGGGGGGCAGGAGGGGGGGAACTACCAAGGGGGTTTATCGTTTTTCCCCCAATGGTGACAAATATCTGTATGGTTGGTTTGAGAAACACCATTGACGTAAAACCCAAAAAGTTTGGTTTTGATCTGTTGACGCTTTTTTATTTTTAAACGGTAAGGGGGAAATTTTAAAAAATTTTTTTTAAACTTTTTTAAAACCGGGGCCCTTTTTAAATTTCCCCTCAAAAAAAAATTCGGAAAAATGCTTTTTTTTTCAAATTTTTTTTTTTAACAAACCCCGGATAAAAAATTTAAACCCCCAAAAATTTTTTTTTTTTTAATTTTTAAACCCCAAAAAAGGGTTTTTTTGGGGCCCCAATTTAAACCCTATAAAATAAAAAACTTTTCAAAAAAATTTTCTTTTTTAATCGGGGATTTATGCAGAATGGGGTTTTTAAAGAAAGATGATAAAAAAAAGATCAATAGATATCAGAACAAAACAAAAAAACTCAACAAACGACCCAACCCAAAACCCCAAAAAAATGGTTTACAATTCCGTATATTAAAAAGGCAAAGAAATTTCAAAGTGTAATTAAAAAAAAAAAATCCCCTTTTCCAAAAAATATTTTTTCCAAAAAAAAAGGGGGAAAAAAAATTTTTTTTTTGTTGGATTGCCTGTGAAAGTTGTTAAAAAAAAGGGGAAAAAAGGCCCCCAAAAATTGAGTTAAAAAAAAAAAACATCAAAGGGGTAAAAGGGGGTGGGGGCGTTGCGAATAGCATGGTCAAAAAAACACTGCATACAATAATAAAAAAATTGTTATAAAAAAAACCCCCCGAAAAAAAAAAAAATCCCCAAAAAAATTAAATTTTTTTAAAAACCAGAATGAACGTATCAAACTTTTTGTTGAATGTTGACAAAAATATCTGGCTCCATTGCTGAACCGTTTTAAAAAAAAGGGTTTAAATTGGTGAACAAACAATACCTATAAGGTCCTAGGTTTAGAAGAAGTTTTTAGTTATCCTTTGAAATTTGCGATCAATTAATAAATTTTAAAAAAATTTAAAATTTTTAAAAATTTTTGTGTTTTTAAAACATCCACTGTTTAAAACATTCAAAAAATTTTAAAAAATGTTTTTTTTTTAAAATAATAATTTAACATTAGTCAAATAAAATTTTTTTTATTTGGTTGCCAAAATTTAATTCTTTTTTTTTTTTTTTAAAAAAAGGGTTTAAAAAAATTTTTTTATATTTTTCATTTATCCGCCCGTTAGCACTGGCAACGGTTTTCGTATGTCTTTTAAAACCAAAAAATTTTTCATAAATAATACTTGCTTTTGATAAAAATTGTATTGTTCTGCTTAAACAGGAATTCTTTTGTAATGTAGGACTAAAATGTAGGAGTTACTTTATTAATAAAATAGGTTGCTTGTGTCTAAAGCTCTAAAAATTTTAAAAAAAAATTTAAGCCTAAAAAAATAAAAAAAATAATAAATTTTTCAAAAAAAAGGGCCAAAAATAAAAAAAACCATTTAGAAAAAAAAAACTTAAAATTTAAAACGGGGGTTTTCAAAAATATATTTAAAAAGGTTTAAAAAAAATAAAAGTTTTTTAAATGGGAAAATAAAATTTAAAACTTTTTAAAATTTTTTTAATATGTTTAAAAAATTTTCATAAAAATGAAAACTTTTCACACTTAAGCTAAACCTCCTAAACTAGCAGAGATAAAGACAGGCATACAATTTAACTAAAAATGGATGGGGTCGGCCTCCTACTCCAGAAGTGGGCAATAATGGTGACAGCTAGTCAGTATGGACAACCCTACAGAAAATACAAGTAGAAAATGGTATGCCTTTTGGTTGCTTCTCCCCAAGGAAAAAAACCCTGGAGAAAATTAGGCTCATAATATCCCAAAATCAAGGAAATACAGCCTTCCCTTAAAATCCATTTATTAACCTTTAGCACGATTATGATAAATTAAAAATTTACCAAAAATAGAAATTAAAAAAAAGATTTTTTTTTCTTTATAGGATCACTAAAACCCCTGTTTATATACAGGGAAATGGTACCTATAGTTTTTTGAGTCACCAAATTCGAATAAAATATTAAAAATTACATTTAATGGCTTAGAAGGGCTAAATATACCCTTTTTTTACACCCTACACCCCTAAAAATACATTTCGAAAAAAAAACATTTTTAATGGTTTATATATGTTTTTTGGGCCACTAAATTCGTATTAAATTACATTTAAGAGTTTAAAATATAGGTTTCCTGAGTCAGTGAAATCAAATATGATATTAAAAATTACATTTGAGGGCTTAGAAGGTTTAAACTCACCCTGTTTTTACACCCTAGACCCCTAAAACAAAAAAAATCGCTAAAATTCATCCTTTTTTTACCCCATACAGCCCTAAAACCATACATTTCGCTAAAAAAGTTTTTTCCCATTTTTAATAATACATATAGGTTTTTGCGCGACTAAAATTTCTTGATCCAATAAATGTAGGGGGTAAGAGAAATAAAAATGGGGGTACTTAACATCTCTTGTTATTATTTCTTACATCAAATTTAAATTCGGTGGCCCAAAAAACCTATGTAATATTAAAAAGAGGGACAAACTTTTTTTGCGAAATATATGTTTTAGGAATAAAGCGGGTGAATTCAGCCCTTTTAAGCCCCTTAATGTAATTTCTAATATGATATTCGAATTCAGTGGCCCAAAAAACTTTTTTTAGCGAAATGTATTTATTTTTTAAGGTGTAAAAAAGGGTGAATTTAGCCCTTCTTAGCCCTCAAATGTAATTTCTGATATCATATTTAAATTCAGTGGCTCAAAAACCATATATGTACCACTAAAAATGGAAAAAAAACCTTTTTTCGCAAAATGTATTTTTTAGGGGTGTAGGGTATAAAAAAAGGGTGAATTTCGCCCTTTTTAGCCTTCCAATGTAATTTCTGATATTATATTTAAATTCAGTGGCTCAAAAACCGTATATGTACCACTAAAAATGGAAAAAAACTTTTTTTAGCAAAATGCATTTTTTAGGCGTGTGGGGTGTAAAAAAATGGGGTAAAAAACACCCCTTACGTAGTATCCAATATCCCTTTTCACAACTTTGTAGTTGATCTCTTTGTAAAAAGAATGCAAAAGGTTTCATCTAGATTCATTTACTTTCAAAATCATTTAACCCTTTAACAACAGTAACAGTAACAGATTTACCCGGATGGAACAATTTTTTAAAAATTAATATAATTATGATACTGCAAGAATCATTTTTTATCTTACTTAACCTTACCAAACTCACGTAGTTCTACCACTTAAAAAACTGATTAAAAATAGTACTTTTCTCTAAAAAAAATACTTAATATTTCCTAGCTGCCTGCGTTGACTTTTTTGACGTAGTTATAATTATCACATTGCTTGGTAGTGTTCAGAGTTGAAACTAAGAAAAAGATCTAAAGCTTTTGAATTATAAGTGGGAACCCTACAAAAGTGGGTAGATTCCGTAATTAGATTGGTCAGCGAATTACTGTGTGCGAAGGTTTTGGCTTGTCTGCATTAAGGGGTAGTCCTAGCCAGCCCTTATTGTAAACATTAAAAGACCCGAGGACGGTTACTCCGGCCAAAGGAAATTGGAAAATTAAAGTGTCAATCTTTATTTAAATAAAGTCAAAGAAGTTAGTGTAGGAAGTGTCAGATGGGAAGCAAATAAATTTGTCAGGAAATATTAAGGTAAGTTTAAGCCAAAGAATATAAGGTTTACCTGGGAATTGGGAAAAGGAGGTAGTTTGTTAATATTCCAAAATTTATTTGGGTTTTGGTAGGAAAGAGTACGTTAGGTTTAAAGAATTAACGATAATGTTGGAATGAGCCCACATATATTTATAACTAAGATTAAACTTTTCGATGGTGGCCCCCAAAATGCACCTCACACGGAAATCCGACTAAAGAGGTATTTTACCTGCGAATTATTTTACTTTCGGATGTGTCATCATTATTATTTGCACATTTTATGATAAAGTAAACGAAAAAGAAAGAAGGGGAAAGGAAAAACTGACTCACCCACCCAGAACTCAAAACATCTGATAAGACTTTACGAGTCCTTTAAAAAGCAAGTAGGGTGGTACCGCCTCAGGCGGGCAAAAGCTTCCTTGCCACCTGCTAAATGTTACCATTTACCCCTAAAAACCCAGGTAACTAAAGTGTGTAGGAGCGGCAATTCCCAAGGTAGTATGTTTAATTTTTTTTCAATAATGCAATCAGATCAATAAAAACTTGTCAAGTCAAAAAGGAACTGGTCTAATTTTAGAAGTCAGTACTATAACAGACCCAAAATTTTTGGTTAGAAACATTGCCTTTATTTTACATAACTGTTTTTGGTATGATCTCTTCCCCTATTAGTTCAATAAAGGGTATAAAACCCTGCATGTCTTTCTAAGACCACAAAAACTCGGGTTTAATCAGATTGAGAACTTCTTAAATAAAATACAGAATATTGCCGTCCCTGTTTCAAATCGTTTTAGGTAAAAATGTGCATTTTAATTTTTTTCTTTATTTACGGCCTAAGATTTGCTTACATAAAAAATTTAAGCTTCTACTCTCTCTGGAAGTGCATCCTAATTTTAATAGAGTGAATCAGCCAGTTAATTAGTCAGTAGCGGTAGTAAAATAACCGTTTTTAAAATCAAATATCTTAGAAACAAGCGGACGAAAATTTTTAATTTTTTTTTTCAGATAATTACTGCCGAGTGATGATCGCGTTGTTAAATTTAGCAATGGACTTAGCAATTGTTAAAAGTTAACAACGGTTTAGAATGTTTAACAAAATGTCAGATTTTGATAGGTTGCCTACTAAAATCATTGAATAACACTGACAATGACGTTTTGTTAAACATTCTAAACCGTTGTTAACTTTTAACAATTGCTAAGTCCATTGCTAAATTTAACAACGCGATCATCACTCGGCCGTTAGAATACCAATGTGAATATACATACCAAATCTCATACCCCTATGTAAAGCGATAACGCACAACATTATGTACGTTAGGCCGGAACTTGGCCTAGATAAACATTAACATATTATTTTGTTCATATCTAATATCTATCCGTACCTAAGTATATAATAAAATGCTCAATATTATCACCTAGTTGCGTTTTAAAAACCCCATTTTTTCGTATTTTCTTTATTGTGGAATAATGAACCGTCGACTGTGTATCGGAGTCTTTTCATGCCACCGGACAATAAAAGCCAACCCCGTGCCATTTTCAGGACAACAAGAATTGAGATTGGAATATCCACATTCTTTATCACTTTTGAAACATGTAAATGAAAAACTTTTTACTTATTTACCAGATGAAATAAAGTCAGTAAAAAGACTTCGTTTTTAGATTAAAAATTGTAAAATATTATCGATTACAACATAAAGCTATATAAGTAGAAAAAAACTCTATAAAAGAGTAAAAGTTAGACTTATATAAAAAAAACTCGTATTTGTGAGTATTTAACTTTCGACATACCTGTACAAAATTGGAGATCTGAAGGTTGTTGTAAAGGCATAAAATTTAAATTAATCCATACTTTTAATGTTGCTGCAGGCTAAAAAATAAGTTACTATAATTCCCTCCGCATTAAAAATGTATACCTCATGTAAGTCTCTAGGAGCAACTGTTTTCGAGATAAACGCACTCTAAAGAACCTCACCATTTTCTTATAGAAAATGGGTTTCGGCCAATTGTTTTCAAATTTTGCAGTGATAGTTCTTAACACGCTGATCAAAAGTCTCAACGGGCGCAAAACCCGAAAACTCCTCCAAATCCCCCCCCCAAAAATCCCCTTAAAAGTCACTGGGGATTTGGGGATTTGGGGACTTTTGAAGGTGATTTTGGGGGGGAGTTGAGGGTTTTTCGGTTTTTTTTTCGGTAAAGACTTTTGATCAGCGTGTTGCAAAATTTGAAAACAATTGGCCGAAACCCATTTTCCAAAGGATAATTGCGGGATCCTTTAAAGTGCGTTTATTTCGAAAACAGTTGCTCCTAGAGACTTAAATGAGCTATACATTTTTAATACAAAGGAAATTATAATAACTTATTTTTTAATAAACAGGTCAGTATACCAACCTTAAAAAAAGTTATGCCATCTAAAACAAGTGAGGTAGGCCGTAGCTAGCGCCCTCTACTAGCAACATTTAAAGCATGGACGAATTTGAATTTCTTGCTTCAAAGAACCCCTAAATTTCCAATTTTGTACCGCTATATCATTTAGTTAAGGAATTATTACGAAAAAACGAAAACAAAATTAAAAGTTTGACACCCTCTATCTTAGTTATTATCATCTTTGGGATAAGGCAAGTTTACGTAAATTGCATTATTTTGATCTAAGGAATCTGCTGTTGCTCTGTGTCCCATTTATTTTGGGACACCCTGTATATAAATAAAATTTAATTAGCAATTACCAAAGCCCTTATTTTCAGCAATACTTATTGCTTTATAAAAAGAATAGTCAGGTCAGTTTAATTAATTTTTTTATAATGCTTAAAAATAAACCAATTTAGATAAAGGAAAAAAAATCAGTATTACAGAAAAAAGGCAAGACAAGCTTTAAAGGTGATGTATCTTTTAAAATAATAAAGCAAATGCGAAGCAAAAAAACTAAATGCAAGAATTCTTTTTATAATATATAACTTCTAATTTTCTAGATAGTGTAATAGAACTAAATAAATAAGCTACCCTGTACACATTTCATATTACCTAAACCAAAACGCTATAAATACACCTTATTACATTTCGGGTTTCCACAAAATTTCATTCAATCCCCCTGCTTTAGGATCAGCGCCTGTGAGCTTTTCACAATGAATAGTTAAATACTTGCACCACATAAAAGGTTCTTGTTTCCAAAGCAACAAGAAACAAGTTGAAAATTCAATTAATTTTTCTGTACTCATTTATGTTTTTTTGTTAATAATTATCATATAAAGAATTTTTGTTAAAAACATTATCTTCTTTAACACGCATTTAATGATAAGAAATTATAAAATTAGGTACCCTCATTAATTTTTTTTCATTTAAAGAGTCACCCTTATAAGCCTCTGTAAAGCCCAAGTAGCTGGCTTTTTAGATAATCCTTAATTTTCATCAGCAGTGTTTATGTATCAAGAAAAAAAGATAATATATTTTAAGTCACCTTTTAGACATCATGATAGTGCCACCACGAAAGTTATACAAAAAATAGCCCCCATTAATATCTGGGTAAAGTTATCCATGCGAGATACCTGTTACATTTTACCGTGGCATCGAAACACACAACAGCAAATAGTCTTTATTCATGGTCGGCCATTAGAACACTAATTATGCCCGTATTGTAATGTAGTAAATGCTGGTAAATAACTGTCTTGCCAATATTTGTTCTGTAGCCTTATACTTTCTAACGAATATGAATTTTAAAAATTAACTAAATAAAATTTTAATGGGGTTAAAGAATTAAAAAAAAGGACATTTTTAAAAATATTTCAAAAATATTTATGTTTTTACAACATTCCCAAATTCAAAATGTTTAGTGTGCATGGTTCAGCAGATTTAGCCTAGGGCGCAAGGCTATTATTGTTTCGATATATATTTCTATTTATTTTGATCCGCTAAATTTAAAGTTTAAACTTGTTATGCATAAGAAGTAACGGAAAGTTATACACAATTTAATTGTTTAGCACGACATAGAAAACCATCTTTAACAAGTATCAATATATAACAGCCGTCGATCGTTTGTCAAACACGAAATTGTTTATCTTGAATAGCTTAAGAAACCTATAAACAAATTACATATATTTTTAAAATAAAACAAATTACTTTAAATTGTTAAAAAAATTATAAATGATCCTTTAATTTTCGATTGCTGTTAATTAGGTTTTATTTTATATATGGCAATTTATACATTAACTTAAGCTATAAGGAAGTTATTTTATTTAAAAAAGCCGAGTTATAAGTAAACAATCTCCAAAATACCGTAATTATGCAATATTTTTGCAGTAAATTTGTAATATCTCCGGCTTAATTTTTTTTTTTAATAAACCCCAAACTGAATTTATTCTTATAGGGTTAACAATGTATTAATGATTTTTAAAATTGTTTATAGAAAATTTCCATCACTGTTGACGCATGACCAATTTCAAAATGCGAATTAACCTATGACACATGTTTCATGAAATGTTTTGTTCAGGTAGAAATTTCATATTGTTGTCTTGATAGGACTGATTGCCTAAGATACCTGGATACCCCCTTTAATTTTCCTGATCGTGAGTTTTTAAACCCTGAAAGAAGTGACTGACTTTTTGCAAATATTTTTAATATATATAATTAAAACGCTTTTAAAATTTTAGAGTAAATCAAATATATTTTTTTTTCAAATATATCTTTTAGATGGTTTGGTTTAAAATTAACCCTTTATAAAGTTATAACTAATTTTTAGTTTTTATTCTAAACCAACTTTTTAATGAAACACTTGTTTTGCCACCTTTTTGTATGCCCGGTGTACCGAAGTAAGTCAGGCAATCGGGATGACTTACTTATCTATCTTATCTAAACAACTGTGTGAAATTTCTACCTGAATCAAACACCTTATGAAATCGGTGAATGGGCTCTTGGACTATCCGCGAACATTGAGCAGTTACAAAACAGCCCTGGCTCCTAGACTAACCACCAATTTTACAGTATTATAAATGATTAATAACTAAGGCTACTTCAGTTCAAATAGAATATTTTCTTTATGATAAAAGGAGTCATTTTATTAACATATTAAAAAATAGCTTCTTTGGTAGCGCCCATCATACATTGATATTCTATTTATTTGTTGAAAAGACGGTAATAAAATATACCAAGTTTACAGGATTTGCTACTTTTATGTTTTTTTTTTTAGTCACATTTAAAGTTTTATTAAGTATTTAGATTTATATACTCAGTCTTATTCATGGTTGGATCCAAACTTGTTTAAGTAAGTGAGCTTAGTTTTTAAAAACTTTAAAAATACCTAAAACAAATATTAAATTATAATATAATCAAAAATGAAATACTATTGTTTCATGAAAAATTACCGAGTATTTGCATAAATGGAGATTATTGTTTTACTTTCAAGAAAAGCAAAAACTAAAAAAAAACTAAATTAAAAACACTTTAATTTTACAACAAAAAAACAAATAATTATATTTTGTTAAATAAAAAAGATACATTATGTTTAAAATATGTTAAAAAATTATAACCAAGAAAATTGTACTTATACTACTTCCAGATTATTTGTTATAATTTTCCTTCTTCTTCTTCTTATAAAATACATATGATATAGATATATGCCTAAAATATAAAGTAAATAAAATATAACTGGCTCCATAAATCCATTACCCGAGCTTCTTTTTTAAAAGAAAAATCTTGCACTAGGTTCGGATATGGTGCGTGTTCTAAAAAAGTGAACCTATTACTGTCTGCAATCCAGTCACAAATTACCCATACTTCCTAATTTACTCTTTTAGCGACCTTTTGTATCAAGTTCAAATACCACTCAAAACAAAAAATATATGTTGTCTACGTCCATAAGAAAGTATTTTTTCTCTTATAAGTTTCTAGTAAAACTATCTATTAAAATGCCTTTTAAAACTTAATTAAGTTTATCATTCCAGGCGTGATTGATTGTAATGATTTATTTGGAAGTGTAGAGACACAATTACCATTTTTTTTCTGAATTCAACAATTTTAACACTTAAAAACTTTACAAAATAAAAAACTTATCTTTCCCCCAATTTTAATTACCCAGTGCTTAGCTGATTTTTTGTTAAGGCACGACTTTACTTTAGAACTTCGTCAACATTTAAGTTTGTCGCTTTATTTTTTGGGCATGTGTAAAAAGGCTGTATAATTTGCCCATGCTTAATTCATAGAGCATCGCCTTTTACCTCAGCGCGTGACCTTTAAACCCGCTGGTTCTCATAAATAAATAAACCACAATAAAGTGGTAAACGGCTTTAAATAAAAGTTGGCTTTGTTTGTAAAACTCTTAATTGTAGGGCACTTGTCTTACTTTTATTTAAAAGAGTTAAATTATGATTTTCTTAATACCAGAATTGTCTGGAAGGTTACTGGTAAAAATGGAAACTGTAAATCATCAACCTCATTTTATTATTAGTTAAACAAATAAAATAAAAAACATATAGCGACCTGATAAAAGTACTTCTCTACTTCCTTGTTACATTGC
>JAHBCN010024957.1:0-11600 GCA_019359885.1 Listronotus oregonensis | reverse complement strand
CGGGGCTCAGTGGTAGAGCCTGGGTTTTTAAGTACTAAGACGGCGGTTCGAATCTTTCAGGATTTTTTTATGTATTTCCAATATTACTCGAGGTCTCCTGATGAGTTCATATTTCATAATCTTGGTCAGCGCCATAATCTAAAGTCAAGCAATGTCGGGCGTAGTTACTACTTAGATGGGTGCCCGCAGATGGGTGACCGCTTGGCACTTGGTGCTAGACCGGAAGTAAAATTTAAATCGGACCTGAAAATTCTCCCATAAGAAATACATGGGAAAATGACGAAATTTATTCTCGGAGTGACCTAGCTTATCTACTTATATATATATATATATATATATATATACATAATAAGAAAATATGTTTAATTAAAAATATTAAAATTAAATTTTAAAAATTAATTAAAAAATATACAGTTTTTAAAAAACAAAATTGGTGGTATACATGTATGGGTATCTTGGAAACTATAAGAGACAGAAAATTGGTTACATGGGGAAAGTTATACGGTATTTCATTGCCAGTTTAATGCCGCTTAGAGAACGATTTTATCTTTTTTTGGTTTAGAGATATTTTGAAAAAATCAAAAAGTTGCATTTTCGAAAAAGTGCTGTATTTTTTTTATATTTTTAAAATCTGTAAAAACATGTAAAAACATTATGAGAGCAACTTTTTAGGGGCAACGCATTCCTGCATTCAGTTTTTAATTTTGACGTTTCGGTTCTGAGATACCACCATCAACTTCTTTTTTCTTATGGCGGGCATTTTGTTTTTTGCTTAATTATAAAGAACATTTTTTATTCTTTAAATGTACGAACATTTTGTGTGTGCACGAACGTGCATTCATAGCACTTCATAAAAATATTTTATTTTTATGTCAAAAAACGACAAAGTTCATTTTTCGCCTAGTTGGACATGACTACGGAGGCCATTTGCCGTACAAACAATTACTATTAACATCCTAACTATTGTTCTAACGATGCTTACAACTACTAACTTTTTTATACTTGGTACTACTTACATAATTTGTAAATAACACAATAAACCACTTTTAACCATAATATTAAGTTAAACTGTTAAAAATTTGTATGAATGCATTCTTCACTTTCTTTGAAAACAGTTTCAGTTACCTTGCGAAGGGTGTTTCTATTTATATTATTTAAGACATCCCTATCTCTGTTATCTAATTGTTCTATAGTTGCAGGGGGTTTAAACTCATATACTTCATTTTTAACATATCCCCAAAGATAAAAATCGAGGGTTGTAATATCTGGCCAATTTACAGGACCTCCGTTTTGCGATAACTTTGTTGTTAAACACTTGTGTTAGTAGATTTTGAACGTTGAGTATTATATGCGGGGCACCCGTCCGGCGTTGGTTGCAGCTATTCGGGTCGACGACGTCCGGTTCGCATTAAAATGTTCCTTAATTTTATCATCACGGGCTTGATTGTCGTTCTGATATTTTTTGGCACTGGTTTTTCTTCCACTTCAACGAATTTTAAGGTTCATAACAAACCTAGCAAATAATCCTACACTTGGCTGTTCTCTCTCAGGATACAGTTCCCAATAACTGGCGGTGGCAAGATTCGTATTCCTATTATTTACATTTGATATAACATTTTAATATGTCAAATTTTTCTTGACTGGTATATCGCATGGCCATTTTTGAAAATTAAAAGTTAATTACAACAAAAACTACTATTTTCTATGAAATAAAATGTTTATATCAATTTTTTGCAGGTCAGTAAAATGACGCTGAAGAATAAGGCAATTGTTTTTACGGCAAATAGCCTCCGTAGTCATGGCCAACTTAGCGAAAAATGAACTTTGTCGTTTTTTGACATAAAAATAAAATATTTTTATGGAGTGCTATGCGTTATTTTAAAGAAAAAAAGTGATCTTTTTAATTAAGCAAAAAAACAAAATGGTCGCCATAAGAAAAAAAGAAGTTGATGATGGTACCCCAGAACCGAAACGTCGAAATTAAAAACTGAATGCAGGGATGCGTTACCCCTAAAAAGTTGTCCTAAAATGTTTTTAAGGATTTTAAAAATATTTTAAAATATAAAAAATACACACTTTTTCGAAAATGCTACTTTTTTATTATTATTTTTTAATATTTCAAAACCCAAACAAGATAAAATCGTTCACTAAGCGGCATTCTCAACTTTCCTTATTTAACCAATTTTTTATCTCTTATAGTTTCCAAGATACCCATACATGTATACCCAATTTGAGCCAAAGTGTATTTTATAATGTAAACTTGTAATGTCACCTTATTTAACCCGAAAATATTAAAACATTCAAAGTTACAATAAATGAAGTGTTACTTTATTTTAGCTTGTTCAAACCTTTTTTGTTTTATCATCTTTCTCTAAAATAATATATTTATCACCCAAATGTAGTTAATAACTAATTAATAAAATCACATTACCAGAATTGGCAAAAATTAACATAATTAGGTGAGGCTATTTTGTTGGTAACAGAAAAGAAATAAATCCAGTCCTAATAAGGTTTTGATACAATTCATCTGGTGACAAATCTACTATTTGGCAACACAGTTATTATTTTAGACATAAAAGCAAATTTTCAGGCATATTTTCGTTGTTTACTCATTTGCTTAGGATCAAAGTGTTATAATTTTGGCACATAAATTTGATATTTAAAGACAAAACTTTATTATGGTGTTTAAAAAGCATATTTTCCATTTTTGTTTTAAGGTAGTGGTGTTTGTAATGGCGATAGTGGCAGTGGTTTAGCAAGAAAAAATAGGGAATTAAACAAATGGCTGTTAGAAGGTATAGTGAGTATAAGCCCAAAAAACCCCAACAGTCTTTTATGTGAAAGTAATTCTTATTCCATATTTACCAATGTCGGGATGTATAGCAATTGGATCTACAAATATCTTCTTCAGTATTCATTTAATTAATTTTTTGTATATTATTAGATATTTTTGTGTTTTTGTATATTGTTTTGTTTACTTTAGTGTTATAACAATTATTGTGGATTTTTTCCCAAACCGCAATATATACGGTGTTACTGAGGCATTAGCCCAACTTCGATAAACTGTTCTTTAATTAATATAAGACAAAATGGTTTGATAAGTATATGTATGTTTTAAAATTTTTTATGTTGCAGAGAAGATAAGGTGGTAAACTATAGGTGATTGGAAAAAACATGTATAGTATATTTATATATAGCCGGGTGATTTTACGTTAAAATTTGTAACAAATTAACACAAAGTAAATATTTTTATTGTTCAGAACACATTTAGGTAATTGTCTCGAAAGTTGCCTCCTCTCCGATTTTGACCAAATTTGGTATACAGGGATTTTTTGGGGCGCTGATTACGAATCTGAAAAATATTTTTTCGGCAACGTTTCGTTTTCGGGAAATTTATCATCAAGGTTGAAAATCAAACTAACCTTATTCACACTATTCCTCCTTCTTTTTGCACAGAATTCTTGATCTTTACACTAAATTGGCACACAATATATCACAAACACCTTTTAAAAACTTGTTTTTATATTTATTTTACTCCTTTTCTTCCATTTAATTGCAAATCTCCACTTTCACACGCCGCAACGTGGCTGCAACCATGTATACACTACGGAATTATTTTGCAAACCTGGCCGTCCCGCTTGAAAGTGAAGCTTCGCAATTTAATGGAAAAAGGTAAAATAAATAAAAATACAGGGTTTCAACAGGTGTTTATAAAATATTGTGTGCCACTTTAGTGTAAAAATCAAGACTTGTGTACAAAAAGAAGGGGGAATATAGTGGAAATGAGGTTAGTTTGATTTTCAACTTTGATGATGAATATCTCAAAAACGAAACATTGCCAAAAAATATTTTTCAGATTCGTAATCAGCGCTCCAAAAAACCTCCGTATACCAAATTTGATCAAAATCGGAGAGGAGGCAATTTTCGAGAAAATTCGGTACATTCACGTTTTTTGAAAACCTATAACATGATAACATATATACATATAAGTTGTATAGTAACCTTAAAAAAAAAAAAAACATATTTTAAGCAAAAACTGTCTCTAAAATTCAAACGCCAAGAATTGGCGCCAAAAAAAGCTTTCCGAAGGTCACTGCTGTCTGACGTCACAGAGCATATAAACAGTAAACCGTTATTCGTGTTTCTAATACAATGTCACCTTTTAAGCGAGGTTTAATTTTATTACGGCATTACTTACGTGGCTACAGTCAAAAAAAATTAAGTTGCTGTTAATATCAAGAAACATTCACTGTTTAAATGAGTAATATGTACGAATTACAAAATAAATGGTGTTTTGTGCCCCTTTGCACGAGCACATAATAATATGTGAGTACACCGAACACCGTGTGTGCTTTGGGGGATTATGAGCGTAAAAAACAATGGTTTACAGCAGTAAGATCTGATATCCAAAATCATGAATTTTTCTGTTTTGTAGACCACTTTAATGTAAGTTATAAATAAGATTATAATTGACGAATACATAAATACCTACATGAATATATTTTTCTAATTTGGTCTAAACATCAGGTATTGTAAAAATATGTTTTATTTTCTTTAACACATAAAATAAATACTTACAATGCTGCTTTTGCACCTCTCATTTCTGCCGAATTAAAACGTTCGTCATTTTTAATGTAATCCATTACTATAAGAATATCCACAGAGTCTAAACTGTTTGTGGAAGCCTTGACAAATCCTTCGTTAGCCATAATGAATGAAAAATACGTTATTTAGCAACGCAAAAGAAAACAAATTAGTAGTTATGTCGAGATTTGCCGCAGCACAACTGGAAACAGAGAAAATCGATACGTAAACAATCTGTGTTTATATGCGATGTGATGTCATAAGTCTTTTTTGCAGTTCCTTTAAACTTCTCCTTTTTACCTATGTTTTCATACCTAAAATATTCGGTACTGGCTTTTTTATACGGACTTGTAAGATTATAAAATTGACCTGGGGACTCATCCCTAGGAATTTATGTGTATTTTGCTTTGTTTAAAATATATGGATAATACCCAATTACCCACATTAAAAAAACAACTTAGTTATTATTAGGGACCGGACATCGATAAAAACCATTACAATTTCGAGCTGAAAATGATAAATAATTCAACTTCCTTTGGTATTTATGGTTTTTATTTTGTTATTTTTATTCGGTGTGATTTCTTGTAGAATAATACAAAAGACGTGGCAATAGCAAACAATTTTGAAGAGTTTTTGCACCAACAAAAGAATTAAACTATGATATTTTATAATGCTTTTATATAAGTTATATGGAATAAATTAAAATTAAAATAGACTTTTTCTCTATAAAAATTTACAAATATTTAATTGCACCTCTATTAGGGTTCATATTTATGCAATTAACCCCACAAACAGAGTTTTGTTAATGGAAATGCAACTATCCAAGTGCAGTACGAAAACTCTCCGGGCCTATTCGTTGTGAACTCGTAAAATCCAGTTCCGTTACATAGGGTAAATCACAGGGTAAATTATTGTGTAAATATTTGTGCCAAAATAATTTGTTATATTTAAACAGGTGTAAGTCGCTTACAGGCAAATATATAATGAGTGCAAGTAAAAAAATGAATTTGGAGTGGCTCCTTCCATATTCAACTTTTTAATTTGAAAGTGAAAGAGGTGTTTTTTATCTTTGACAGTCCACGAAGGCTGTGGCCCAAGCACTAAGATACCGTGAGTGTCTTAAGTGTGGTGAGAGGGATTTTGTTTATAGGGGGCGTATTATACTGGCCAACTCCTCTGAGCAGAAGAGCGACAGATCCCCTGCAGCTCGTCGGTAGGCAAGAGGACGAAGCATTTCTGTGAGCGTGGGATCATTTATAAGACGAACAGCTCTTCTCTGAATGAGTTGTAGAAGCCATTTCACAGACATAAGAACAACATTTTAAAAAAGGTCTAATTTGGGTTACAGTCAGAGTATACAGATTGGAAGAAGACAAATACTTTCTGGCTCGAAAGAAAAATCCAAGCTTTTTTGAAGTTGCTGAGGCTACGGATGTAATGTGTTTGTGCCAGTTGAGGTTATTCTTAAAAATAACGCCGACAAGAATAAATGACTATTTGTTATATATATATATATATATATAAATATATATATATATATATATATATATATATATATATATATATATATATATATATATATATATATATATATATATATATATATATATATATATATATATATATATATATATATATATATATGTAACGGATGAGAATTGGTAGACTTTTTTCGCGACAGCGAACCTACCTGTGTTTTGGAGGCATTAAACTGATCAAGATTTTTGGCGCTCCAATCCAAGATAAGTTTAAGGTTTTGTGAGAGAGACATCCGCATTGACCTACGCTTGGTTTTCAAATCAGGCTTATTAACTGGCTTAAGAAATTGGTGCAGTTGGAGTTTGGTGCATAAATTGTAATTCTAAATTTTTTTGTACAAAACCATATCAAATTAAGCGCCATGTTAAAGGTCCACGACATTTAGAAAATATGCATCCGGGGCCAGAACTACAGAACGAGAATATTATGTATTAAACGCTGACTTGCATTTATTTGTATAAAGCTTTTACTGCAGCTGATATTCTTCTTCAAAAAGTAAATAATCGGTCCACGAGGACATTTTTGGAAAAAACACTACCACGTATCAACTTTGCATAAAACTATCTTGATAAGGTCTATTTAAAAACTATGGACAAAATACGACACAATCTGGAAGGAAAAAAGTTATGGTTTAGTGTCGATGAAACCACTGATATCAAGGGAAGATATGTTGCTAATATTATAGTTCACCTTTAAGTTATCATGAACCTGAAAACTGATATTTAAATAACAGTAAATTCTAAAACCAATAGTGAGACAATAACGAAATCTGCAGCAGAAAGTTTTACTTCACTACTGTCAGTCACTTGTATTCAGAAAAGTGACGTTTCGTTTCTTTCGGATAGTGCTTCATATATGCTGAATGCAGGACGACAGTTAAAAGAACATTTTCCCAAATGTCTTAATTGAGATGTTTAGCTCATGCCCTACATAGAATATGCGAAATGGTACGTAACTTTTATCCACTTATTGATACTTTAGTTAGCGAGGTAAAAAAGTTTTTCTTAAGTCAGTTGCGCATATTACGAAATTTAAAGATATGTGTTCTAAGGTCGCAATACCGCCACAACCTGCTATTACAAGGTGGGGAATATGGCTATCAGCGGTTACATGTTACCATATAATTTATAATGGGGTAAAAAATGTTATCGACAGTTTACGAGATGATGCTATAAGTGTGAAAAAAAGTAAAGAAGTCATAAATGCACCAAATGTTGAATCTGATTTAAAATTTACTTTTGAAAATTTTGGATATCTTCCGGATGTGATTGAACAGTTATAAAAACAAAATGCCCCCCTATTGCCTTCATTTCATGTATTTCAAATTACTATAGACAAGCTTAAATCTGTCACCTAATGAAATTGGTGACAAATTAAAATTATATGTAGAAAAAATCTTGGAAAGAAATTCAGAATTTTTAAAAATAAAACTTATTTTGGAGGCACTACAAAATAAAAGAACTGACTTGTAAAATCATTTTCGTTTTACTCCAGTTACAAGTTGTGATGTCGAAAGGAGCTTTTTTAGACTTACAGATATTTTAAATTATAAAAGAACCAATTTTATCGAAACCAACTTTGAAAAGACGTTAGTTCGAAATGCAAATAAATTGTTAAACACTCCTGTTATGTTTTTTTTTTCACATTTTTTTACATTTATTTATAAATAATATCTGCTTAATTCGCACGACAATGAATTTACGAGAAATAAAAAACGTGGAGGGAACAAGCTCGTTCCGAAATCCGGGCCCTAGTTGTTATTATTATAAATATTATTATCATAGTATTTGGTATTTTTTACAGCTTTCTAGTAAAGCTTTTTGCTCAGACTTAGTTATAAACTCTAAAAATTCGCTAGAATTCATGATATAATTTATTTTCACACATAACTCGGTCTTTACCATCAAAACACACAAATTATTTTCCTCTTTGGTCCATAAATTGTTCATTTAACTACAACTACCACTACTAACCACAACTTGTGCTGTCATTCATCCTTAGATGAAGGTGCGCATGCGTCGACTTAAAAAAAATCCAATGTACTTATAATCTGGCAACCGTATCTGTGACAGTGCGGCGTCGGTAAGGAAGTTGTAAACCAAACATGGCGTACTTCATTCATAAAAGCACAGCGGCGTGCGGATTTACTAAAAGTTCAGGAATATTTTGTAATTTGTTTAAATGAAATAATGTGTACAGTATACATTTATGTTTTATTTTAAATATATTTTAAATGTATGATCGTCATCAAATATAAAGGCATTTAAAGGCCATCAGTAACAATTTCACCAAAAATTGAAAGATACGAAAAAAAGTCATTCTTGATAAAAAGTTTTGCTTGTCAAAAAAATATGAACTACGATAAGAAAATAGATTTTTTGTAAAAAATCAAACAGGAGCAAACAGTCATTTTTTGGCCTTTTAACGTGAAATGATAAATAAAAAACTTGCTTAAAATTTATTTTAAATCCTGATATCGATCTTTCTAAAAAATATTTGAATTTAGAAAAAAAAAAAAAATCAACTTTTTTTGGATAAATTTACATTTTTTTTAATTTTACATTTGTTTACATTGTTATAAATTTATTTTTATTAATGCTTATAATGTAAAGGTAATAATCAAGTAAAAGAAGCAAAATAAAAAAATGTCAATTTTTTAAAATAAATTCAAATTTTTTTTTAGTTAGTTTTAAATCAGGATTAGAAGTAAATTTAAATTTTTTTGGCCTTCAGTTAAATGGCCAAAAATAAATGATTGTTTGTTTCTTTTTTATGTTTTTTTTTTTTGGGTGATACAAGTCTATTTTCTCATCGTAATTCAATTTTTTCCAAGCAAAACTTTTTACAGGAAGACTTTTATTCGTATCTTTCAAATTTTGGTCCATTTGACCTATTTGTTAACCGCATCGGCGGACATACTGTATATTTGTACCTCCAATGTAAATATTAGGACGCCCATTAATTTTTTTTTATATTGAATTTCGCCAAAAAACCGTTTGATATTACTAACGTCCTAAGTGTTTTCCCGAATATGGAAAATTTGAATTTTTCTCGAAATTTTTTGGGCAATTTTCTATTGTCAGGACAACTTTGAATTCAAGATAAAACATATTTATCATATGTCTTATCACTTGAAAATCAAAATTTTCATCCTCCTCGACAAGAGAAAGACGCCGTCGTTTTTTTCTAGGACTAGATAACATTTGATTGGGGTTATTTTCCAACCGTTTCTTAACTATATAACAACCACATTAAATTCTCAGCTTTTTTCAATATTTTATTTTGTTATTGTAAAAAAAATTATTTTAACATTAAAATAACTACTTGAGTTTGAGTATATAGTAAGTACTATTGCTTTCTTGTAGTTAAACCACACACTCATATATTCGTTCGAAATAGTTTGAATTCCGTTCGCTGCTACAGTTAAGTTTGTCAGACTATACTTTAAATAATTTAAAAGTCGGTTTCAAAGGTACTTTCGCTCGTTACAAACTATAAAGCTCTTAATTAAAAAATTAAAATTATTAAAAAAAATCGGGAGTTTAAAAATTAAAACCGGGGGTCGGGGGAAGTCGTACGATTTCGTGAGTCTCCCGATCAAATCGGGAGAGGTGGCAAGCCTCAAGGGTAATAAACCTAACAAGGAGTGCTCGATCCCATTTAAGCCCATATAAACCAATTTAAATGTCAATTCGGTATTTGTGACGTAATCTGTTTGCCTTTTTGTTTTGTTTACAAGTAATATAAAGTCTTAATTTTTTAAAAATATTATACAATACAGTTCTAATAGTAAGTACATATCCAAAATAGTTTTTAAAAGTTGAATATTTAACAAAAATTAATAAAATAAATCTGCCTTCTGGGCAAAATGGGCAAACGGTGACGTCCAAACATAACCTATATCTGCGGACAAATAGTAAAAATCGAGCACTCCTTGTTAAGTTTACTACCCTTGGGCAAGCCTAACATTGACCGAAATAACCCCTTATTTTTTAAGCGGCCTTATTTTGCCTTTGTTTTTTCTTCTTAACTTTATGTTTGCTTCTTTCAATACAGGAACCAGTAAGCTTTCGATAATTATTCCCAATCACGATCGTTTTACGACATCAGTCGAAGTCGGCCGAAGGTATTGATAGGAGAGAAATGGTTTTATTTTCAATTTGTAGGTATACTTTAAGTGATTTTTAATGCCTGAAATATAATTGGGGAAAATAAAAAGCCGCTTTAAAACCCAAAAAATGACCGCCCCCGGCCCCTGGGGGGAAAGGCCAGAAAGGGGGTAGATAAAGGGTTTTTTTAAATTTTTTTTTTAAAAATTTAAAACTTTTCCAAAATGACTTTTTTTCAATTTGGTTTTTATACGAGTGGGGGGGGTTTAAAAAAAAACTAGTAATTAATTTAAACGTATAATAAACCTTTTTCCAAAATTTTTAAATTATTTATATTTTTTATTATAAACTGTTATAATGGATTTAAAATTGGTTAAAATTTGGTTTTTAAATTTTAAAAAAAAAAAATTTTTTAAAATTATTATTTAAAAATTATATATATTATATATTATATATATATATATTTTAAAAAAATATAAAAAAAAAAAATTTAAAAATTTATATAAAATTTTAAAAAAATAATTTAAATTTTTATAAAAATATTTTAATAATATTTTTATTTATATTTATATAAAATATTTAATTTTATATATTTATTTATTTTTTAAGAAATTTAAAATTTTTTTAAAATTTTTATTTTTTAAAATTTTAATTAAAAAAAATATTAAATTTAAATAATAAAAAAATAAATTTTATTTTATTTTTAATATTATATTAATTAAATTTATAAAAAGTAAAAATAAATAAATATTTTAAATTTTTTTTTATATTTTTTAAAAAATTAAAATATATATAAAAAAAACCCAAAAAATTTTTTAAAAAAATTTTTTTAATAATTTATATTAAATATAATTAATTTTTTTAAAAATAAAATTTATTATAAAAATATTTTTTTTTTTTAAAAAATTTATATTTTTTTTAAAAAAAAATTTTTTTTTTTTAATATTTAAATTTTTATTAATTTTAAAAAAATTTTTTTAAAAAAAATAAAAAATATTTTTTATATTAAATTTAAAAAAAAAATTTAAATAATATTTTTTATTTATTTTTTTTTTTTTTAAATATTTTAAAAATTTAAAAAATTATTTTTTATAATTTTTTTTTATTTTTTTATTTTTTTTAAAAATATTTTTAAATTTTTTAAAAATATTTAATTTTTTAATTAAAATTAATAATAATTTTTTTTATTTTTATAAAAATTTTTTTTTTTTTTTTAATTAATTTTTAAAAATTTTTTATTAAATTTTAATTTAAAATATTAAAATTATTAAAATTAATTTTTTATAAATTTTTTTTAAATTTTTTTATTTTAAAATAAATTTTTAAAAAAAAATTTTTTTTATATTATTTTTTTTAAATTTTTTATTT
>JAHBCN010024956.1:0-11703 GCA_019359885.1 Listronotus oregonensis | reverse complement strand
AGGAATGCTTCCTTCAAATTATAAATCCATTAATAACACCCTGTATACCCTGCAATAATTTGAAATTTTTTTGGAATCCAAATTTATTTAAATTTAAAATTTTATAATTTTTTATAAAATAAATCATTTTATTTTTTACAATTTTTTAAATTATTTTAAAAAGATTACTTAACTGATTGGTATAGAACAGCGTATACGTTAATGGGTTTTACACTAAATTTTTGTGTTTTGTCTTTAATGACGTCCATATCCCAAACAAACAAAAACATACCTTATACTATCAATTAACCTTAAACCTATTATGTGCATGGCCATAAACAATGATATACTGGGTAATTCAAATTCAACCCTCACCATTAGGATCTTGAAAACTATAAACGATACAAAGATTGTTAAAGTGGAGCAAAAAAGTCTTAAAATTTTTCAGTATTTCGGAAGATATATTTTTAAAAAATTGTTTAAATTTTTTTCTTGAAATATTATAAAACGGATTTTAAAATAGATTGAACATTTATATTGCCACTTTTTCCGTGCAATTTAACAGTAGTTTCAGATTTTACGTTCGACGTTTTGTCATTCAGTCACCATCATCAACTTTATTTTTTCTTATAAGCGCTATATTAAATTTTTAAGTAGGAAAATAGTACACCCTATTCTGATTTCAACAATGTATACTTTCTTATAATTTAAAACCTGGTAAACTTATTTATTTCCAAAAAAATAAATTTCTTTTTAGCATCCTTTATTTAGGTGAGAACGATTTTGGCGATTTTTGGACCGCCCTCCTCCTTGGTAAGATGTCATGAGATTTGGCTCGATTCCCTTCCCCCTTTTATCTGACGTTGAATTTTTTAAAATGCGTATTTTAAGTTAGTCTGTGTTTAATTGCGTTGGATTTATTTAAACACAAAAACAAAACTTGCTTAATTATTTTTGTTTATGTTTAGTGATTGTGTGATGTGATTTTAGACAATTAGGAGCTTAGTCTAAAGTCACAGTGGAAAAATATCATTGTGTAGGATCAGCTACATTTTAGTAAAGTCAACTTAAAAACGACTAACACACCACCCCACCTTTTTCGTCGTTTTAAACATTATAAATATATCAGTCAAATAATCTAATATGCCATTTAAAATAAAACGTCATAAAATTTTTAAAAGCTGTCAGAAACAAAATTTTTCTAAAACATCTATTTTAAACTTCTATTTTTTTCTTTTAATTTTATCTTGATAATGGTGGCCGACTTGCCATCAAAACGTAGTATTTTAAATTTTTTAGGTTTTTTTTTGAGGGTTTTTCTTTTTTCTGCTTCAGGCCAGTTTATAGGGATCAATAGGACTGATGAGGCTCAGTTCGCTATACCCAGGGACCTGGACCGAAGTGGTCCCATCCCATTTTCTAGAGATATTAAGGCGAATAATCTCAACGAAAACATATAAAAAGTTATAAATGGATATGTGGGTCATAATATAAAATTAAGTTGATGATGACCGTCGAGTGACAAAACGTCGAATGTAAAATATAAAAGCACTATCAAAAGCGACAATGAAAATGTTGTTTTAAAATTTTAAATAACGTTAGGGAAAATTAAAAACGAATTTCCAAAATTTCGTTTTTTTTTTTAGAAATGCTTATAATTTTTAAACTTCCTAAAGGACACATTGTAAGTCACATAAATGCGCAACTTTGCCTCCATTTTTACTGTAAGTTTTTGAGATTTTCAATGAATCCCAAAATAATTTTTTTTTAATGTGCACAAATTCTTAATAAAAAGATTTTTGTTTTAAAAACCCTTTTGTTCTGTATTTTGCCCTTTTTGGGACCAGCGAATCTTGATTAAAAATTTTATGCGGTTCGAAAACCTACATTACTTTTTCACGCCCGTCCCTCAAAGCAAAGTATTCCCAAGCCTCAGACGGGGAAGTTATCTCGTTATTTTATCAAAACTTCAAAGTAATTTTCAAAGGGAATTAAAAAAGTGTCAAGTTTCATCAGTGTGCTTAGCATGACCTTAAATGCTGTTATGTGTAGTAGAAAAGGAAACTTGCAAAAATATGATTTTTGTTTATGTTTTTTGGAAAAGTTATTTAAATTACCGTTGGATTTTTTCTATTTAATTTGTTGTTAGTTTTATGTTACATTTTTCATTTAAAGCATGTTTTTTTTTTAAAAATATCTTTAGAAAACTTAAAGGGGTATTTTAGTTAAGAAAGTTGCAAAAATCGATGTGTTTTAATATTTCTATAGCTTAGATATTTAAAAATATCTTCTTAAAAGGATTTTTTAAAATTCAAATTATTTTTCCTAAAGTTGTTTCTCGGTGCAATAAAGCTAAAATCAAAAATTCTGAGTTTTGAGCTTCAAATGCTCCAAAAGAAGGTAAATGTGCTCGTCATTTCAAGAGTAATTCGTTAAATATTCAATTTGAGGTAGAAATAGGCTCGATATACAGGGTGTTAAATAAGTATGTATGATGAATTTATCAGAATATTCTTTAAGGGATTTTAAGACAAAAAGTTCATATAAACATGGGTCCGCAAATTCTTCGTTCTCAAGATAGAGGGTGCTAAAATTAAAAAAAAAAGGTTTTTCGTTAATATCTTAAATATATCTCAATTACCTTAATTTGTTGAAACTTGACGGTGGTGTTTATAACATTAAGGAGCTAATTTGGCCCTAACTTGATTAAATTTATCCAGTAGCGTCACAAGCGAGATCTGAACGAATATTTTTAACAAAAAATGTACGCCACTAACTTTAGTGCAGGAATTTTTTTTTAAATTTTTTATTAACTAATTGTTATTAAAAAAAAAATATTTAAAAAATTATAATTTCCAAAAGAAATTTTTGCCAATATTCCTTGTGTGGTCCAGGGATATGCAATTAAGTGTAGTTTATTTTTTTTCTCAAAAACTAAGCAAGATACGAAAAAAATTCAAGAAACAGAAAAGTTGTATTTCTATTTGCTAAACCCAAAGAATATAATAAAAACTGCACAAAAGTGAGTGGCGTACATTTTTTTGTTAGAATATTCGTTCAAATCCCGCTCGTGTCGCCACTGGACTAAATAAATTTAATCAACTTAGGGCTTATTTAGCCCTTTAATGTTATTAACACCACCGCCAAATTACAACCAAATTAGGTAGAGAATATTTAAGATATTTACGAAAAAAAACATCCTATATCTTGAGAACGAAGAGTTTGCGGACACATGTTTATATGGACTTAATGACTGATTTTTTTGAAAGTTAGCACCAATTTTCTTTATATATCCCTCTATCATAGAAACTATTAACTAATTAAAATTTTTAAATTTTACTATTTTTAAAAATTCGGAAAAGTTTAAAAATAAGAAAAAAAAACTTTCTTTTTTTTTTTAAAAAAAAAAGCCATTATGCGGGATTTTTTTCTATTTTTCCTGCTAACTGTCATAGTGACATTCTACCTTATTTTATTTTTCTGATAACCAGAAGAGAGGGAATCGTGTAACTGTGTAAAATATGTCTTTTTTTGGTAATTTTTTTTGTCAATGCTTGAAATATAAATAAATGAATGATAAAAAAAAATATAGCCTAAATAATAATTGTTTTTTTTATTGACCGTCCAATAACGCCCGAAAGTCGGGCTTCTAGACTAGAATACCGCCTTAAAAGCCCCTAAACAAGCTGACTTATGGATGAGAACATTTTGAGATTTTATTACTATTTTTGGCAAAATAATTAAGGCATTTAAAAGATTATATGAAAAACGTAATACAACTAATATTCACCTTTTTTGGCACGATACAGTTGCTTGTTAAATAAAATTAATCAATAAGTTAAAGCTCAGTTGAAATTAATTATTTATTTGTAAAATATTTGAGCTTACTTCTAAATGCATCTTAGTCTGAAACGGCTGGGCCGATTTTAAAAAATCAAGTGGTGTTAGTTAGAGTCTTGAAGGGCCTTTAAAAACGAGGTGCTATATGACTTTCTTTCCATTTAAAAAAAAGTTGATAGTGACCTCTTGGGACCAGGTCATGTGACCACAATAATTACTATGACAAAAAGTAGGTTTAATGATACTTTTTTACTAAAATTTTACCCGACCTTAATATCTGGTCTCGTTCAAAAGTTAAGGGGATGAGAGAGGACTATGTGGTTTTAAAAAGTCCTCCAACTTTCTGTATAAATAAATAAATAAAAAAATATAAATATATATCATGATATAAAGATATTAAAAATAATGCTAGTTATTTAACTTTTTGCACAGGGTGTCCCAAACTCAAGAATCATCATTGGGTTTTTGGAAATTTGAGGAGATACGAGGTCGGTTAAATGAAGGCAAAGTTGGGCAATTTGATGCTAATCAAAATACCACCCTAAAAGTTTAAAAATTTCAAATATTTTCGAAGACCTTTGGAAAAAGGAATATTCGCAATTGAATTTTTTTATGACTCTATTTAAATAAATATACCAAAATAAATTTTACATTGTTAATGCTTTTTTTTCTGTTTTACAATACAGTGTTATTAGATTTACCCACCGACGTTTCGTCTCTGAGCTGCCATCATCAACTTTGTTTTTGTAAATACGGCCATGGATTTTTTATTACGAATTTTAAGAGTTTTTAAAGTCCAAAAACTAATGATGCACATATTCCAAAAACTTAAATAAATGGCAATTTCCGTAAGAAATCATGCGTTAGAGAGAAAAACAGATAATAGATTTTTGGTAAAAAAAAAATCTAAAAAGCCCGATACATCATTTGTTCTGGCGCATCAGAAGCTCTTTAAAAGTAATATAAAAAATTCACGGTCGTACTTAAAAAAAACCAAGATCGGTAATGATGGTTTCTTAAAAACTAACAGTCAAATTGAAAATTTTACGACACATAAAAAATGTGAAATTTATTACGTGTTTTAAATCTATTCTCTGCCTCTCTCTAACACATGATTTTTTAAAGAAATGCCATGCATTATTGTTTTTGGGACCTTAGAAGCTCTTAAAATCCATAATGAAAAATCCAGGGCCGTATTTACAAAAACAAAGTTGATGATGACAGCTTAAAGACGAAACGTCGATGTGTAAATCTAATAATACTGTCTTGTAGGACAGAAAAAGTAGCAATGAGAATGTTAAATTTGTTTTGTTATATTGTTCTTTTCAAAAGTTTTTGGAAGTTTTCTAAATTTTTAAACTTTTATGGTAGCATTTTGATCAGCATTAAATTGCGCAAATTTGCCTACATTTAACCGACCCCGTATCTCTTCAAGTTTTCGAGATCTCAATGATAAGGCTCGAATTTGGGACACAAACAATTGGGTACATTGAGCAATACATATTAGACATAATAAAGTAAAAATGTTGATATGCCAGTAAAATTAAATTTTTTAGGGAGTTATACATTACACTAATATTGTACATAAAAAGATTTATTTTAAAATATATCTACTATTGTTTATATAGCATTATAGGTATTACATTTTATTATATTTCATTAATTTGTTATAGCCTCCAAATTTTCTCTTCTCATTAAAATTTTTTGAAATCCATATTAGTTCACTTCTTTTCGGTGTCTTTGAATATGAAAAATGAAGAAAGGTTTTTCCTTAAGAGATTTTTATCGACTTAGACCAACTCTACTACAATATTTTAGCCTTTTTTTATGGTCGTTCATTCATTTTTTTTAATAACACTGGATTTTGAAAGACACAAAATCACGAAATCTCCGTTATACGATTTAAATTTTATAGATTATGTTTACTATTTGCTTTTTTAAGAGATTTTTATCGTTTAATTATTTACATTTACAATGTTGCCAAGTTTTACCATTCGACAAAATTTTGATTGCGAGTCTTTATCTCTAAAGACTCGCATAACACATATAGTCTGGTCAACATGTCAAAATTACGATCAAGGTATCATTCGATTCGGAATATTATGTAGAAAGTTTAAGGAAAGATCCCAAAACGGGCCGATAAAAATTGCAGAAGTTATAAACAAGTGGGACTTTTTTTTTGAAAATTTCCTCCAAAATTTTATCCAAAAAGGTACATGTTGACCAAACTAATAAGAATGCAAAACAAAACGGGTATTCGAGACTCATTTTCGGCATTTGTCGATTGCGACATTTTTCTGTTAAGACTGGAGAATTAACATATCCGGGATGCAGGAATTTTGAACAGGAAACATCGTCTAAAAATTTCTAAAAACCTAAAATTAAAAAAGGAAGTGAAAACTCGTGTTCTCTGTTAAACCTTCTCAATCGACTAAATCACACTTTTATCGTCCCCCCCGTATGCCAACGACGTGCAAACAACAAAAGAGCTCCTCCAATTATTTTTTTATAGATCCAAGAGGATTAACTCACGCCTGCTTTGTACGGTGTCCACATAGATCTAATCATCAACACAGACCATTACTCTTTGTCACCCTCCCTTCCGCAGCTTATAGACATCATCCCCGAAAGGTTATTATGATTATCGCGCTTTTAATCTATTGTTTGAAAGGGTCAAATCAAAAATAAATAGAAGAAAATAGAAAGGTTTTACCGGGTCCATCAAAAAATATTTTGCTAGAAAAAAAATACGGGCGTCGTCTAACTCGGCCCCAAAAAGAGATATATCCGGTAATACGATTTTAATGGCCCTAAGAAATGCCTAATTTGGCCTGAATTAGGAATAATAAAAGTATGGGTGTTACCAATAAAGTGTATTTGTAATCTATGTAGATAATGGTAAAGAAATTAGATGTATTTAATATTCACTAGTACATTAAATCCGAGACAAAATTAGGATAAGTAGTTTTCCTGAATTAAGGAAAAATTATAGTCAACGGTGTAAAATACTACTAGTATTAAATCAATTTAAATTTAAAGAGCACAGTCGAAAATTGTCTTCCGGTAAAACAAAGTGATGCTGTATTAAAGATAAAGGTACCTTTACATTTGACACTTGAGTCAAGTAAGGCAAACCACATAAAGTAGCATTGACTGTTTTCATTAATTATATAAATTACTTAATTTAAGCTAATATTTGATCGGACATCACACAATTTTTATATTTGCAATAAATGTATTATTAGTTTACATTTAAGTGTTTTCCTAGTGCGGATATCTATACGATGAAAATATCAAAAAGAATATGTGCAGCCATTGTGATTATTATGAACAGGTTAAAAAAAAAAAAGAAAAAAAAAAATGGTCTGTGGGTTCCAGAGTGGATTTTAAGAGGAAGAACATGAGCATATAGCCAGTTAATGCGTGAACTTAGTGTTGAAGACCCATCCCAGTTTTTTAAAATTTTTTTCGTATGAAATTGTCTGATTTTGAAAATTTGACCAACAAAATAGCGCCTTTTGTATCAAAACAAGATCCAAATTCCCAAAAAACTATCAATGTACGAGAAAGACTTGCCGAACATTAAGATTTTTGGCATCGGGTTTTTAGGATAAAAATTAATTACAATGCTTTTTTTTTTTCATTTCAAAAGGGGTAGTAATTTTTTTGCAGGTGACTTTTTTGCCAGTCTTAGTTATTTATTCAGAATACCAAAGTGCACAATAAGTTTAATTATTCCAAAGGTGGGAAATTTTTTGTACTAAAAAAACGTTTAAAAAAAGTATTTTTTTTTTTTGGGGAAAATAAAATTTTCATATTTGTATAACTACCCCATTTTCTGTCTGCAAGTATTGCGCTACATTTTGGTAAAGGCTGTTGACTGACCGTTTTTATGGTTGGGTAAATCTGTATGGTCGAATATGAAGTTACTGAAGCGGGGTTGTTAGGACTAGTAATGCTGTATGGCCAGAATATAACCCACTGAACCGGGGTTACTATTAAGTAACAGCATTTAGTCGCCTTCTTCCTCACTTATCTCTAATATCCGTTGAAAGTTTCTTTTTAATTTTTGAAATATTCGGAAGAAAGGTTTCTTAATTCACTTGCTACTATTTTCCAAAAAAAACGCTGATGCTTGTTCATTTAAAACATGTAAATTTTTTCATGATTATATCACTTTCTTCTGTATCATTATTTCTTTTTTTTTTTTCCCGGAAACTGCGGGGGTTTTCCCTTTTTTTTAGGTTTTAATAGTACCAACACTATTCACTTCAGCTTGCTCCAATGATACGTCTTCACTATCATACTGTCCTTTTTCACTTTCATTTTCCGCCCCAACATCACCCTACAAAAAATAACCTTTAGACCAATAAAAAACCCAACAACGGCTTTATGTTTTAGGTACCAGCACCCGAAGAATGGGGTTAGCAAAAAATTTAGGAAAGGAATTTTCCAAATTTTTATGACCTATCGACGGAAACATATTGTTATTCAAGCGCCCCCCCAGTGGGAGTTTACTTTAATTATAAGGGACAACATACACTGTGTTAATGGCTGCTGTTGACAGTTGGCTGTAATGGAAAATTTGATGGGGGAGTTTCTACAGCTAGGGAATTTCCTTTTATCGATACGGAAGAAAAAAATTAAAAATCGCATTAGGAAGATCATACGTGTATCGCTTGTTTTTTTAGCAGATGCCCCTTTCCTTTGCAACCACATAAAATGAAACCATCCATTTAACAGCGGGGTTAATGAGAGTTTAAAACCCAAGGCTTTCCGAACAAAAGAATTTGGAAAATGTTTTTTATTTTGTCCGGATTAAATACCAAAAACCAATTTTTTTGCTCCAGAACGGGTAGATTCAATATTTTTGGGGTGCCTGTTGTTTGCAAAATTATTTATTATCGAAAAAAATTTCTGCAATGAATGCTCCTGAAGGTACATTTGATCGAGAAAACCGCAGGTGAGTTACCGGGAATTTGGGGACACGAAGATAAGCCCCAAAACAGTTGCAGTTGATGCAACAAGGTAGTAATAACTATTAAACATCGCAAGAGAAATTAGAGAAGAATTTCGGGGTTTTTTTACCCCCAAGGAGAAGTTCCATGGCAATATAATTTAAATTTTAAAAAAATTAAATAAATAAAATTTTTTTTTTATTATTTACCATTGCTATATTTTCTACTTGTAATCTACATGTTAGACTACTTTTAAAATAAAAAGCAATGTAAAATAAGGCCCCGTGATAAATTTCATCTGTATTGCCCGATTTTTTTTTTTTTTTTTTTAATTCACAGTTAAACTGATTTCTTTTTGAATTTTTTAGTTATTTCTTTTACCTTCTCAAATTTTCCGCAATCTCACTTAGTGCTTCTCTTTTTTCACTCTATCTTTATAACCTTTGCTTTTAAATCCCCAGATCAGGTTTATTGGGTACATATTAATTAATTTATCAATTTATTTTTTAGCCATTCTTTTTTCACCCATTTTGTTTTTTTAAGCAAAAAATTACCCGACACTTCCACAAAAAGACTAGTCAACAACGCATTTCGTCGGGGGAGTCGGAACTTTAGAAGGAGTAGTGTTTAATTAAACGTATAGATATGTAGACAATATTACTGGAGACTGATACAATTCAGACATAAATTTTTTGTCTTTTTAATTTTAAAAAACCGTCTGACATAAATATCATGCAATAAATGTCAGGTCTAAACTTACCTTAAGTTTAGTTCTTAAAAACTCTCAGAAAATAGTAATTTATTCACAAGAACCTGAGCCAAAATTGTTTCAGTTATGGTTAGTTTTATTTATTATTTTTGTAAGTATGAGTTGTTTGTTTTATAATGTTTTTCTTGTAGATAATGTAGCGTTAGATAACTTTTTCTAATCAACAGAATTCAGACGAACCTGAAGGTTAATTCTCCAGTCTCAACCATAGATAACCTAACTTTAGATATGTAATCGCTAATCGCATTTATGACAAGTTTATTCTAGCGAGCACCAAACAAATGATAAGGTTATCCAGCATGCGTATTAGAAATAAAGGACCAGTGCCGGACTTAGAAATTTCTATAAATCATTAATTAATTTATATTCAGGAAATATATTTTTTCTAATTTTGACATTTAAAGTGACTTTTCAAAAAGAAAGATATTTGACAACGTCAATGAGTTTTCAAACGTTTTTTTTATATTTTAAACTTTAAATAAAAAGAATCATCATATTCAAAATTAGAAAAAATATTATGTGAAACGCGTTGGGAAAACTATTTTCATAACTTATTTTTTTGCTTTGCTCGTTCAAAAATAATGCTTTTCCCAACTAGTTTAAAAAACTATTTTTCTATATTTAGATACTATTTTTTTTATTTTGGTTTTATAAAAAATTAATGAATATAAAAAATAATATGGCTAATAAAAATAGGTTTTTTTCGGCTAATCTTTGTACCACCGTGAAACGGTTTTGAAACTGTTAAGGACCCCACAGACTATCGTTCTTTTTAACCTTCTTAAGCGCCGATTAAGACTGCTCAGTCAGATGATTAAAACTTTTATTTCTCTACACTTAATTTAATTTTAAACCGTCTTAATAGCCGAAAGCTGCAGTCGTTCAGCAAAAACGTAAATGAAGCATGTTTATTTGTTACAAGAATGACGATAAAAAACGTTCTGCACCATACGAGTTATTCGCGATCGAAAGTCGGAGTTTTTTATCGATAAAATTAACGTTTTTAATCAGTTTTTTGCAAATAACTCGATAAGTATGAACTTAGTAAAAAAAACTGTAAATATTAAAATTGTAGCTATCAAAAAAAAAAAGGAATAAAATGGTTTTTTTATAATTACTGTCGGACCAATGCAAACCAAGTTGTGGTTTGTCAAAGGTGAGCTATTATTCATTAAACACAAAGTTTCAGAGTTTCAAAGGTAAATAAAGCAAAATCTACGTATTCTTTGGGAAAAACTAATTATAACTTTTTCAAAACATTTGCAAAGACCTTTCTTTGTTTATAAAAAAAAGGAATGTATCATAACATTTAAGTGAGTTATGATTAAAATAGGGTTAGACAATAATTTTTTGAGTGCAAAAATATTTGAAAAGAATCCCCTAATTACCACCCTAATTAAAATAAGTCAAAGCTTTCTTTTTAAATTCTTTGTTTTTATGTATCATAACTATATTCTAAAATTTTAACCTATTTAAATTGCTTAATTTAAAAAAAAATGGAGCTGCAAGTGGAAATAAAATTTCAGAATTTTAATAAAAAATGACCTTTTCTTGAAAATAACTAGAAAACTAAGGGAGATAGGTAAAAATTACTAAAGTATCAATTTGTAGCGTTTTAAATGACAAATATTTTGCTTTTTTTAATTTACTGCTTGACGGAAATTAAGTAAGATATAAAGGTTTAATGGCCGGTTGCACCAACAGTTTTTGCGACACTTAAGTTGTTCAAAAATTAACTGCCCCCCTTTAATTTCAAATGTTTCTTGCACCAGCGAAATTGGTCCTTAATGGGCCCTTTTAATTTAAGTGTAGGATTTTCATTAATATCCCTTGTAATTTTTAATTGACATTTGACAAATATTTTGTTTATTGTTTATTTATTTTTTTTTTTTTGTAGTTTCAAATAATTAATTTGATAAAAAAATTTGTAAAACGAAGTTTTTGAACAATGTTTTTGGGGTTTTGATATTAAATGGGGGTAAATTAGATTTCCAAGAAAAAAATAAAAAATGAATTTTTTTTTTTTGGAATTTGAGATTTCTTTCCTTTTTTTTTTTTTTTTTGGCATTGTTCTGTTATTTTTAAAAAGAACGATTTGGCGAGATGGATAATCTTACATTTTTCAAAAGGTTCAAATTAACGAACAAAATTTTTTTT
>JAHBCN010024955.1:0-11515 GCA_019359885.1 Listronotus oregonensis | reverse complement strand
CAGGACCTAATAAGAAGGAAAATTTTTTATGGAAGGGAGTTATTCCTACCTTGGATAAACTAAAAAGAATGGAAGAGAAACCAATAAAAATATTAGCCCCCACCCTCCATAGAGTTTTTAAAAAAGGGGGTTTTTTTAAATACCGCAAAATAGACAAAAGACAAGAGTAATGGAACCCACAGATTACGACGGAGATTTAATTACCTTAAAAAAATTTTAAAAAAAAAAACAGATCCATTTTTTAGCTTGATGAAACATGGTTGGGACAAGGCACAGTATCCAAAGGATGGGGATTCCAGTAAAATGTCAGAAAAGGGCCCCTTAAAAAAAAGGGGAAAACGCAACCATAATACACGCTGGTTCAGAAGACGGATTTCCCCGAAACTGCTTGCTGTTGTTTAAAAATATTAAGGATTCTAGCTGGATTATCATGAGGATAAATGGAATTTAAAAAAACGGGTTTAAAAAAAAATATTTTTTAAAAAAAATTTTTCAAACAACAGTGATTGTCAATAACGTACCACAGCCGTCTGCCACAAAGAAACCAGCTTCACAAGTTAAAAAAACTGAAATCCAGGAATATTTGTTAAAAAATATATTTATTTTGAATTCGTTACAAGAAAACGCATCTTTTAAGTCCAAATTATAAAATTTTAAAAAAACAATATGTATGTGATAATTTGGCTAAACAGGCGGGAAAAACCCGTCTTACGGTTTCCCGTATCACTGAGTTTAACCCCAAGAGAGAAAATTTTAAAACCCTACTTTAAGTCCCAGTGTTAAAAATTTGATAAAAAAAAAATTACTAACATACCTGTTAAAGGGGGGGGAAACATTCACTACAGCACATTAAAAAAATTGAACTTTACTTTTTTATCCAAAACAACATAAATCATATTGTAATTAACTCAATGATGACTTGATAGTGAAACAGAATTGATTTAAATATTTAGTTTAAAAAAAGAATTATGTATAGATAATGCAGTTATAAAAAAAACTTTGCATAATTTAATTTCTTAATGAAATTTTTTAAAATTATTCTTACCTAAATAAAAAATTTTAATTTTTAAAAAACTTTATATTATAAAAGTCCTCCCTAATGTTCTGTCCTTTAAACCTACCGATCGAGTTTTATTGCTGTCCCAAATAAACCTAAATGAAGGCAAGGGAAAGGGGATACTTGAGACAGACTATACAAATTCGTGATAGGTTCGCATGCCGTGAATAATTTGGATATTTACGCAACTGCTTTAATTGAATATTATTGCACTCTAGCAGCCAGCTGACAGCAAATATTCTCAAGGGTGTTAATCCGGTGTCTTTTTTGCACTTGGGCGTCGGGAAGGATCTTGTATTCTCTGACACATGTCTTTTGGAGGTGTTGAATGTTGTTCGGAAAATTGGGTGCAGAAATGGAGATGCATCTGGTTTGGATAACATATAAATAAAAATTATAGAAAATATGCATTATGCTGCTTTAAATTTTTTGATTCAGTGTATAAACGTGACAGTTTTCGTGGTTGTCTTCCGGATTGCTTTAGTGATTCCAATACATAAAGAGGGGGACCCAGACTGCCCCCCCAACTTTCGCCCTATCTCTTTGTTACCGACAATTTCTTAAATAATAGAAAAAATCGTATAATGGCCCATTTAACCAAACATAAGCTGCTAAGTCTTTCAGTTTGCTTTCCAGGATTTAAAGAATACATGAATTGCGATTTTTTGTTCTTTGAAAAGGTTTACTTAAGTTTAAATGACAAATGGCATTGTAGGCGCCGTGTTTTGTGACTACTCTTATGAAGAAACTGAAATGTTATAGCTTTGCTTCTATGACTGGATATGATTATATATTTTCAATCGTTCCCAATTGGTAAATTTTGGGGGGGGAATATCTAACCCATCACCGTGTGGAGTACCACAGGGATTTGTGTTGGGTCCAATCTATATCTTTTATATATAAACGATTTGACTAATGTTCATATTGACGGCACTTTTCATTATTTGCCAACGACACTACTATTGTATAAAAAATAAAATGAGGAAGAATTAAAGAAATAAATTTCGAGAGATTTGGTTAAGATTAAATATGATATTAATATTTAAATTTAATTTGACAATCTTTATATTTCGGAAATTCATATCGAAAACAAAAAAAAAAAAAATACTAAGTTTTTGGGAGTAGAGTGTGGAAAGCAAACTGAAGTTTGCAGGTCATATAAGTTATCTAAATAGAAAATAGCTAGTGGTTGCTTTGCTGTTCTCGAATTACTTCAAATGAGCTGGGTGTTGCTGTAGCAAGAACAGCTTACTTTTCATTTGTGGAATCGCACCTAACTTAGGTCAGCTTTCTGGAATATTGCAGTCAACATCTTTATTTCTGCTTTTATTTTACAAAAGAAAGCTATCCGATATATGGTAAGGTAAAATCTCGAGATCACTGTAAACCCTTTTTATCAGAAATAAAATCCTTACTGTGTTTCTTCATTATGAATGCCAGAAAATGAGTAATTTACAAACACTAGGCAAAATCATAACCTACCACTCCTCATTCCAAAAGTACCCTTATAAAAATTTATATTTTTTAAAGGTATAAAGATTTACAATCACCTCTCTTAATCTCTAAAGAACTACTACCTTAAGATTATTTAAAAATAAAAGCAAAAGCCTATTGGTCAATAAAGCAACTTCTGCAGGAGTACTACACTGATACCTTTTAATTGTTTTTAGCTGATAGTGTGTATTGTAAATACATCTTTTTTCTGTCTTTTTTAATTTGAATTGACGCTAATATTTTTGTGTTTCTGTGTGCTATTTTTTATTTTGTAACATTACTAATGTTAATTAAAAGTTTTGATCTGTAAATGTTGTTTCTCTATTTATTTAGTCTTTCATTAGCTTTGGACTAAATGAAAGAAGATTATCAGCTTTCTTATTGATAATAACAAATGCTTTCAACTATACCTAATTGGGACAGTTAGCTTGATGGAAGCTTTAAGGAAAACATTCATGTGCAAACAATATAAATAGGTTACAAATTCATGGGATTTTTAAGGGTTTAAATAAATAAATTTCAAAAAGAAATATATGCTTTACTGCACTGTGCAACAAAAAAATAACAGGGGGGCCTGTAAAAACAAACGGATCTACATAATATCAGACAGACAGGCGCCACTAGGGGCACTAGCAAACCCCAAGGTAACGTCCATGCTAACATGAAAATGCCAAAAAGACCTGGATGTCCTGGGAGAACGCACCAGGGTAACTCTCCTGTGGGTATCAAAACATTCGGGAATAGAAGGCAATGAAAAAGCGGATGAGCTAGCGAGACATGGATCATCCACACCATATTTTGGACCAGAACCTTCTCTTGGAGTGACTAAACCACAGCACGAGGGCAAACCATAGAAATGATTCGAAATAACACAGTGGAACACCCTGAAAAATCTCTCGCAATAGATTTTTTTGAGTTTAAAAAAACCCATTTGAATGAGTAGTAATCTACTGACAAAGTAGAGGATTTTAGTACCCTCTAAAGTGTGGAAATGATTATGCATTTATGATGTATTAATAAAGATAACAAAGTCTGAATGGATGATTAAAAATATGAAGTTGAGGATATTATCAAAGCTTAGAGGCCATGCCAATTTCCGGTGGATGCACCCGGTGATATATGAAAGGAGTATTTAGTTTAGTACAAATGCGCCCAGGCAAGTGAAATAATTTTGAATTTTCTTATGGGCATCATTACCTTTGATATCGTTGCTAACAGTTAGTCCGAAATAATTTGAAACCGAAGTTTCTAGGGATGTTAGACAAATAAAGAATATTTGACTTTTGACTTTTGACTTTTAATATTATTCCAAATAACCAATGATTTTAGCTGGCACTTTTCCAAAGGTATTAACCTCGACACATTGGGTGGCGTAGAAGCGGATAGTTTCTGTGCTTCTTTTTATAGCGTTCTTTAGATGCAGTGGGTTTAAAGTTCCACGGTTGCGGCATTCACGGTTTCCAAAAAATCATCTGGAATATCGTCTGCCTCCATACATCAATCAATTTACTTTGAGTGATATAACTGAAATAATGTAAAACAAGACCACACAATATAGACAAGTGCTTGGTAAAACATATAATTCTACCCACAACAACGAACTATCCAATAGTAGCTGTGTAAACATTTAGGTAACCTATTAACATATCGTGTATAGTAGTAATTTCCACACGCTAATAAAATATTTTACATAATGTTAATTACTGTAAATCGTAGTAATGTGACAATAACGTAAGTCCCTAAATTGCCTATGGTAAGTCTATAGTCTTCCATTTCTTAAGATTATTCTACCACAAGAATTTGGTTTTACTGGTCATCCTTATTTACTTTTTTACATCGTATATTCTGTCCCTAATGCACTTAGTTGCTATCAAGAATAAAATTACTAAAACAATGACGTAAATTTTGCTGCAAAATAAGAAAAGTCCACATTAATCAGGGCGGCAGAAATGACAGCTGACCGTGAATCAACCCTTATATTATAATATATATTAGCACAGAGCCTAATGCGGCAATCCACCTATTTCCGTCGTTTACCCCTTTATAGCATTAAGTCGCCAGCTGGTCAATACTGACCGTGTTGCAGATTAAAAGTTGAAACAATTGCATTGCATCAGATTACCATTTCGCCAAGTCAGCACAACGTGTTGGGTTTCAAATTCGATATACGCGCAAGGTCTATACGAGTAAGTACACTTTGCGACATATTAATATTTGAAGTATAAAATTGTATTATTAAGCAGTATACTGTTAAGAAAACCGAATAATACATATTTTATTAGCTATGTATATTTCTCGGGTTATAGATTTTTGTCCTATAGTTCTTTAGTCAACTTAAAGGTGTTGTTCCAAAGAAAGTGGTATACATGAGTCGACTTATACAGGGCTCCCCATAATAGACTATCTATAATGATATTGAAAGAAATTCTATATGAGATAACTCGTTTCGTTTTTTTTATATTAATGTTAGTTTAATTAAGTTTTAACAATTTTAATGAGCAATTAAAATGGATAGTCTATTATGGGATATCCTGTATAATCAGCCTAGGCTGTAAGAGTATTGGCTTGGTTTGAAGGCTTGGTACTCAGTTATGGTTCTGGCTGCCAATCTTTTTAATTCCAGCGCCGTAAACCAGTACTCCTTCCAGTCATATGCTGCGATGATGCAACATAAGCCTTCCCGGGCTTTGTCTGTGGAAAATCTGGTCGGGCTCTGTAGCCCCCAGAAATTCCGACTAATTCTCAACTTAATCGATGAAATGCACAATTAACGGTAGTCAAACCAAGAGCTGCCAAGCAGGTATCGCGCATAAACGTTTTTCTGTCAGTACTGCCCTTCCTGATGAGCGCGCAACCATCTTCCGCCATTAGGAAAATCCCTCGTGCGTAGGGCTCCCAGAAAGAAACAGATATAGGAATCATCGCTCACTGCGCTTAGCCCCAGAAGAAAGACCCCCATATTAATTGGCGGCGAGTTCCCTTCGATTTTCACGAGCAAAATCACTGTTTTCCGCGCCACTGCGGTCGATTCCACCGGAAAGCTAAAATGAAGTTTCTAAACGCGCAAGTTCACTTGATGAAAGTCGAACGGAAGTCCGACATTGGCTTGTTTTAAGCTTGAAATTATGAAGTCGAAGGGGCTTTTTTCAGATATTCTAAACTTTGTTATGGTAACAAACATCAGTCAAGGTTAAAATAGACATCTATTCGAGATTGATAAAGTTAAGTGGCCCTTTTTAAAATTTTTATGCTATAACTAGAATTTAAAGGAAAATTGATGTTAAGATTGATAACGTGAATACATTAAAAAGCAAAAAAGAGTCCGCCCATTATAAATCGGGGAAAAATACTAACCAGCCTCTTTTTTTTTTTAAATTTTGGTTTTTTTTTAAAAACCCCACTTTGCTTTAATTTATTTATTTACGGAAAAAATTTTAAAAAATATGTTTGAAAAAATATGTTATAATTAAACATTATTAAAAATGAGTAAAATAAAATTGGACCTCAAAAAAATTAACATATGATTAAATGTTTTATTTATATGTCATATTGCATTTTCTTAGTCCAAAATTAACAAAAAAAAGGGGTTACTTTTTACTAAAATTTGGGTTTATTTTTCTTTGAGAAAAAACCTTTGTTTTTTAACCATTTACTGACTTATCAAACCAATGCAATACATTTTTTATTGTAATCATCAGCTTACTTTTTTTGGGAAAAAAAAAACCATTTTATTTAGGTTTTTTCTCCAATTTTACTTAGCCGAGGTACCGAACTTTGTAACAGGGAAAAATGCCTGTAACAATTTTTTTATTACTGTCACTGTAAGAACAACGTTAGTAAATTTAAATTTTAAAGGGGGGTTAGGTAAATAAATTTTTTTTCGTTATTTTTCTTTTGTGAGGCGCAAAAAAAACAATGTTGACAGCTTAAACTTTTTTTAAGTGATTTTATATTCAATCATCAAAGTGCATTTAGTGGATACCAGTCGGTGTCAACATTGAGTTAAAATCATGTTAATGTTAAGATGATGTTAAGATTAAAATCAATGTAATGTTCTTACAGCATAAAGCTGAATTCGCCCCCTTTGCCTAAATGGAAGAAGATTGGACCCGGTTATAAAAATTGGTTTAAAGCACGGAAAATTAAACTTAATATCCATAAGGTCATGCAAAAACATGGTTGCTAAGGCGTAAACCTTAAAAAATATATTAAAAACGTGGCATACTTCTATTATATTTTAGTGATGGTTTACGTATGGGTACTTTAAAAAAGTAGGATTTTTTTTAGAACCCACGATAAACTGCGGATGCCAGTTAGGCACAGAAAAATTTTTTATTAAGAAAATAAATATATTTATGCCTATTACATCATGTCCCCTCGTGATTTTTTTATGTTTGGACGGTCCACGAAGACTTAAATTTAATTACTAATGTAAAAAAGGTTTATTAACACGGGTCTTAAAGTTTTGGGAAAGAGAAAAAACCTCTGATGCTACCAGGTTCCCAGTCTAATTCTCTAGGCATTAAGAAGCGGCTAAAGTGGAAAGTTCGGGCCTTTTTTGGATGAAATAAAAAGGGGTAGGAAGGGGAACTTTTGTGGTTGTTGGGAACCCTTTAAAAGGAATTAATTTTTTTTGTATAAATTTTAAAAATTTAAAACGATTTTTGGATTAATATTTTAAGCCAGTTAAAGATCTCTTTGAAATAACTCAGAAAAAAAAGTTTAGGCCAAAGGACGTTTTTGTAAACATTAATAAAACCATGGCTATCTTGAAACTCTACCGGTTTTTTTTTAAAAAAGGGCTAATTATAAGGCAAAGGTGGTTGGGTTCGTAGCTTTAAGTAATACCATTTTCCCTTTAGTCCGAGGATTCCCCAAAGGAAAAATGGTAAAAGACGGGAAAACAGTTTTTTTTGAAAGGCATTATATTTTAATAACGGGGGTAGGGTACTATTACATAACGCTTAGATGTTTCCCTTTTATGTATCACAGATAACATGAACCCATATTGTTACTTCCAAGAAAGTGTTAAAAGCTTAATTAATATTTTATCACGGCCTCCCAAAATTTCCCGATTCATACCCCATTGAACTTTAGGTACTGGCTGCATTTTAACATGAGAATGAGGTGGTGGAATCAAAATCCCCTTAGGGCATTTAATTTTAGCAAACGTGGCTTATCAACGCATTTTTAAAAAAACTTAATCTATGTTAAAAAAAACTAAAATTTTGATAACTGCCTACGGTATCTTCGTGAATGTTTATACAAAATATTATAAGATCATAATTTGTTTATTGATATTACGGATCATATATATGCTTTCCCCTTTTTTGTTTTAAAAAAAAAATAAAAAAATATTTAAATTTAATTTTTTTTACTTTTAAATTTCGCAGGTATCAAATTCGTTGACTAATTAAATTTTTTTGCAATTAAGAATTGGGAGGATCCAGTACCCATGAAAAACTAATCAATAGACACTATCATCAGCAGTTCACAAGATGTAGGGATAAAAAAGTAAGTGACTTTTTTTGGAGTTACTGAACTATCCCGACAGAGATACGGCTAAACATTACTAGACAATGCCCCGGGAGAACATTCGTCTAATTCACATTCTTTAGGCATTAAAAAGCGGATAAAGTGGAAAGTTTGGGGTTTCTTTGGATGGATCATAAAGGGATGCAGATGACTAGAACTTTGTGTGACTTTGTTGAAAGCTGCTATTTAAAGAATTAGTTCATTTGGGGCAGTTAATATGAAAATATCTCTAGAACAGCAGATGTGGCTATGAATATAATATTTTAATAACAGTTTAGATCATTTTTGAAAGTAACGCCCACAAAATTAAAAGATTTATTTTTCTGCAGAACTTGGATCGTCTTGTGTAAAGCAATAATAAAACCGATAGTAAAAAGGACTAATTATAAAAGAAATGTGCTGGTTGGGCGATTATTGTAGCTTTAAGTGACCAGAACTTATTCTCCATTATAGTCGGGCTAGAATCCAAAGGTAACGTGGTCGAAGATGGAATCCACAGTTTTGTTAAAAGGCATGACTCTTAGAGTTACGGGTGTAGGGTACCATTACATATGGCTCTAGATATCACAGGTAACATGGACCACACATTGTTACTTCCAAGAAACTGTGGAATAGCTTTAATTAATATTTTATTACACACATTGTTACTTCCAAGAAACTGTAGAATACCTTTAATTAATATTTTATTACGGCGTCCAAGATTTCCTGATTCATACCCCATTGAGCTTTTAGGTACTGGCTGCATTTTAACATGAGAATGAGGTGGCCCGGAATCAAAATAGGCACATAAATGAATGTGTAGCAAATCGTGGCTTATCATCGCATTATTAAAAGTAAAAACTTATTAAATAAACTACGTCAATATTACCTAAAATTATGATAACTGCTTACGGTATCTTTGTGAATGTTTATACAAAATATTATCAGAACTTAATTTTCTTTACCACTATCACGAATTACTTAGTATACCCTTCATAAATCCATCCTTGCCTGTTCTAAAAAAATAAGAAAAAGATTATTCAAATGTTAATTTTTACTCGTTAACCGATTTCGCAGGTATCAAATTCGTTGATCTAATTAAATTTGTAAGCAATTAAGAATTGGGGGTGATCATAACTGAAACTTCCAAGAAGATGGCCCTATCCATGTCATGTCACTGCGTCTGTCGCCAGTAATTATCGATGTAGCGTGTAGTTAACACCGTGCTGTCACAACAGATTAATGAATGTATCCCCAGACTACGTTGGTCTTTACCTTTTAGAAAATCAGATATTATTTTAGAGTCCACTGATTTAGTAAATTGGAGGTAAAATGCACTTTTTTGTTTGTATTTTACCACAGGTATTATAATTATATGCTGTAAAATAAAAAGTCAGTCGCAAGGACACGGTCAATTTTAAATACATCAGTTACAATAAAATTTACATAAAATATTTTGGTGTCATAAATAATGTTTGTAATATGAAGAGTCGGCAAGAAAACCGATGAATGTCGTAAAATAGGTAATTTGAGATAAAGCATTTTTTAAATTTCAAACTTATACAAATGGATTAAAGAACGCTCTAAAAGAATAAAATTAAATGGCAGCAAACTAAATATAAAATTAACTTATTTATTTATTGTAAAACTAATTGCAACGATTTTTTTTAATTTTTCGTTGTTTCGTTTCGTTCGTTTTTATGGGAAACAACGATAAAGTTTCACAGTTTGGCTGGTAAAACCTATATCTTATTAAAATCAAAAATTTGTAAAGTAAATTCTATAGAACAGTTTCTACTACTATTTATTTATATTTTCCTTTAGTAAGAATTCTTTCTTCGTTTTACCTAAAATTACATTGACATATATTTATTTTCAAAATAAATTTTTCGGTAATCATTTGGTAAAACTAAAAATAATTAACGTTTCTACAGGAATCAACAAGTCGTCACGCCATGGCAGGATGGGTAAAACATCAGCGGTAAGTCTCGAAATTTAGCATTTTTCTCAATTACGCTCGCCCAGCCGTTTTACGTCAGTGCATATGTCGCACCCACTTGGCGTAGTTGTCCATTTCGTGAGCTGGATGTTCAGTTTGTAAAGTGGAACCAGCTAGTGTAATAATATTTTATTTCACTATCTGGAAATTTTTATGTCCAGTTCATGAAATAGATTTATAATTTTTCCACTTAGAAAAGCGAGAATATATTACACCATCTGGACACAAAAATCTTCCAGTTCCTGTACTCTATATTTGGCATTTGTCCACTTAGTGAAACAATCAGTCGTCGGTGTTTTGAATGGCATGAACATTATATTGAACTTTTAAAGCAAAAATGTTTAATATTAAAGATAATTTTTCCATGCTTCTTGATCAAGTGTTGTTTGTGGATTGGTTAAAGATTTGTAATTATAAGTAACCGCGAAAGTATTAAAATTTAATGTATTTACAGCGGGTACGAATGAAGGATTAACCTAGAAATGCAAAATTAATTTATAAATGTTATTTTGTTTACTTGTTTTCGCGTCAATGAGTGGCACGTTTAGTGCTGTGTTGCCAGATTTGCCTTGAAGGTTTCCCAGCATTGGATTGTGCTTGCCGAATTATTTAGTTGCTTATGATGGAAGACGAATCAGATGCCTCACAAATAAAAAGTAAAACTAAATTTAAATGCTGCCAGAAATTAAAAGATACTAAAAATTATTTCTGTCTAGTATGCTATAACATCTTTCACAGATCTTGCCAGGAAAGAATAAAGACTCTTCACGTGATCAAAAGACATAAAGTATTATGCTCAGAATTATGTAAAAAGAAATTTTACTTGCACTCTGGCGAACAAGAACAATGTGGTGATCAAGAACCCAGGAAAGTTATATTGGAGCTTAAAGCTGAACTAGAACAGAAAAATGAGTATATAAACAGATTAAAGAGAAATTCTTCTGTTTTCAAAGAAGCCTTGGAAATCGCATCTGTGAAATCGCCAAACAAAAAGAAACTGTAAAAGCGCTAAATGAAAAACTAAGGATTGTTGAAGAGCAGATAACCAAAAATACTGCAAAGATTCCAGTCTCAGTGGTAACAAATGTAGCATGTCAAACAAGCTTGGTCACTCACAGTGACGTAACAACCAAGACTGATATCCCAGTGATTGTGTCCAGGGATGTAGCTTGTCAAACAAGTGGCATCAGTAGCAGTGACATGGAAACACAAACTTCTGTCCAAACTATGAAAAAGTCTACCGAAGTAAACCAACTACTCCTGGAGAACATCAACAATGCAGGTCAGGCACCTAATTTGGAGGAGAGTATGAAACAGCATACCTCTAAGTCTCAAATATTAATAATTGGAAATAAGCCAGATGTAATTGGAATATTTTTAAAAAGCACTCCCGATCCAATTTCGATATAAACTGCCAATATACTAACAACTTACTTCTGATGGAGGATATT
>JAHBCN010024954.1:0-11535 GCA_019359885.1 Listronotus oregonensis | reverse complement strand
AAAGGGAGATTTTTTCTATTTTTTTAAAAATTTAAAAAAAGGGGAATTTTTTAAAACATAATTGCCCTTTGTACATCCAACAATTTTTTTTTTATAAAAAAAGGCCCAAAAGGGGTTTTTAAAAAAATTTCCCAAAAATTTTTTTAGGTAGAATTTGAAAATAAATTTTTTTTTAAAAAAATTTTCCTTTAAAAAAAAAATTTTAAATTTATTTTAATTTATATAAACCTTAATTGTTTTTTAAAATTTTTTTAAAGGAAATATTTTTTTTTTGGGTTTAAAAATTTTTAGATTTTAGTTTTTAAATTTTTATTTTTACAACAAAGAATAAACAAAAAATTTTTAATGAAAAAAAAAAAAATTTTATCTAGTTGGGGGGGTTCAAGCCTGTTTATTAAATATATTTTTTTTTTTTAAAATGTTTAAAGGTTTGAAAAAAATTTTTTTTTTTAAAAGATAACTATTTAGAAATTAAATTTTTTAAAAAAAAGCTAGATAACTTATTAGTCAAAAAACCCCCAAATCCCCTTTAATAAAAAATTTTAAAAATATTCATATATTCTTAATCCCGACTGTTTTAAAAATTTTTTTGGGAAAACAAATTTTTTGATAAAAATGGTAAACCTAATTAAAAAGGCTTTAAATTAAAAACACCTTTTTTTTTAAAAATAATTTAATTTACCCTTTTTTTTTAGAAAAAAAAACCCCCCCAAAAAACCCCCAAAAATTTTTTTTTGGTTTTTAAGAAAAAAAAAAAAAAAATTAAACAAAAATTTAAAAAAAAAACAATAAAATTTTTAAACAATTTGTATGAAAAAACCCCCCCTTAAAAAAACCCCGGAAAACCCTTTTTTCAAATAAAAGACAACATCAGGGTTAGTGACAAAAAAGGGGGTTCAAAAAAAAATTATGTCGTCAATGTAGGATAATTAACCTGTTTTTTTTGACAATTTCCCCGTTAAATTTAGGTGAAAAAAAAGTTATCTTTTAAATTTGGGAAAAAAAAGATTTTTTAATTATAAACATAAAATACTGCAAATTTTTTTTTTAAAAAAAAATTTTTTTTTCCCCCCTTAAATACTTATCAAAAAATTTTTTTTGGGCATTTTCCAGAAAAATTTTATATAAAAAAATTTTCACTTTTTTTTTTTTTTAATTTGGGGAAAAAAAAAATTTAGTATTTTCAAAAAAAATTAACTTTTAAAGGGGGTTTTGGGCATTTTTTTTAAATTTTTAAAAATATTTTTGGTCTGTAATTTTTTTGAAAATTTTTAGTAGCATGAATAAAATTCACAAAAATTTTTGGGGGCCCGCAACAAAATTATTACACATTTACTGATTTTTTTTTAAAAATTTAAAAATTTTATTTTTTAAAAAAACAAAAAACCAAAAGTTTTTTAAAAACTTTAAACCAGAAAAAAAAATTTTAAAAATATAAAAACATACTGTTATATTTTATTTTAAAATTGATTAATATAATTTAAAGGCCTGATAAAAAATTAGTTAACTATTAAAAATTTTTTGTCCTCAGTAATAACAATTAAAAATGATTTTAATTATTTTTGTTTTTTAAAAAACCCCCTTTAAAGAAATTTAACTTTTTTTTTTAATTTTTTTTATTATTTTTTTTAAGGGAATAAAAATTTTCGAATTAAAAAAAATAACATATTAAAGGGGGAAAAGCTTTGCAAAATTTTATTGGCTAATTTTTTTCCAAAAATCGGAATAAAATTTTTTTCCATTTTTTGGCCCACCTATTTTTTTTTTCTTAAAAAAAAAGTTTGTTTCCCTTTAAAAAAAATGGTTTTCTTGTTTTTTTAAAAATTTTTTTTTACAAATTTTTACAAAAAAAAAAAAACAAGAAAGGGGTTTTTTGGGTTTTTATGAAAAAATATTTCTTTTTTTAAAAACCAAATTTTTCCAAACCCAAAATACACTCTACATAAAACATTTTCCTAAAAACTTGTTTTTTTTTTTAAAAAAAACAGTGCGTTTAGAAAAAAGACTGTTTGTTTGAATGAAATCCAGATTGGCAAGGGGTTGTAGAAAAATTACTTTTCTTTTAGGGTTAAAGGGAGAAGTTAAAAGAAAGAAAAACTTTCTGGCTTGAAGGAGAAATTAAAGCTTTCTGGCAGCTAATAGATGTAGTCTATTTATGTCGTTTAAAAATATTTTCGAAACATCTACGAAATTTAATGATTATTTGTTTATATATAAGCTGATGTACTCTCGATACTAAATTTAATTGGGTCTAAGTACTTAACTAAACAAGATTTTTGGCGCCCAATCCCCAGTATTATTTAAAGGCCTTAAAAAAAATTTCTTAATATTTTGGGGGTTTTTGTTTTTTTTAAAATTGGTAAAAAATAAAAAATATAATATTAGAGTAAAGGGGAATAATGTCAGCAAAACTCAAAAGTTTTTTTTCGGTAAAAAAATTGTAAAAAAACGGTGCCGAACAAAAAATTTAAAAAAACCTTTTTTAAAAGAAAACTAGAAGAGTGACCTGTAGTTTTTTTTTAGGGAAACAAAAAAAAATTCCGATGTAGATCTTTTTTTTTAAATTTTTAAAAATTTTTATTATTTAAACAACGAAAAGAAAGGGAAAGGGTTTGGAACCTTCTCTATAATTTTTTTTTTTTGCCTTTCCGGGGTCAAAAATTAATTTTATTTTTTTGTACTGTAAACAACTTAAAAAAAAAATGCTAAAAAAAGGGTTATAAAAAAACATATTTTTGTTTAATATTTTTTTTTAGCCCCCCTTTTTGTTTTGGAGATATTTGTTTTTTTTTTTTTAAATTTAAATCGTTAATATTTCAAAAAAAAAAAGAACAAAAAAATTTTTTTAAAACAAAAGTTACGTATTTTTTTTAAGGGCCTTTAAATTTTTTTTTATACCCCTTTTTTTTTTCAAATTTTAAAAAACAAAAAAAAAGTTTTTCCCTTAAAAAATTAAAACTTTAAAAAAAATGTTTTTCTTTTTTTGGGGGTTTCAGGACTAACCCCCGCTTTTTTTGCAGTGTTGTGAGTTTTTAAAATTTTTGGGGGAAAAAGTTCTTTATTATATTTTGACGCCCACAAAAAAAAAGAACTAAAAAAATTTTTAAAAAAATTTTGTAAAAAAGTTTTATAGTTTTTTATCTATTATCTAATAAAACAAAAAAAAAAATAAACACAAAAAGTTTTTAAAAAAAAATTTTTAAATTTTTTTTTTAATCAAACATCCTGTTTTTTTTTTAAAAAAAAAAAGGTCTATTTACCCTTTTTTAAAAAAAAGTTTACTGGATTTCTTTTAGCCGTAATGAAAATATTCGGGTTTTTATTTAGAAGTTTTTAATAGTAATAATCAGCTTTGGCATTGAAAAAAAAAATTTATTTTAAATCTAAAAAAAATACAAATTTTCCTTAATTTTTACCTTTTTCTTTCAAAAAAAAAGAGGAATTTTTTTTAAAAAAAAAATTGTACTGGTTTTTATTAAGTTAAAAAGTTTCATGTTTCATTTTTCGTCTAAGTGTGTTAATATTTTCTGGTCTTTAAAAAAAAAATTTTTTTAAACTAATTTTACAAAAAAAACCCCCAAAAAGGATTAAACCCGGGTCAGAGCGGCCATTCAGGAATGCCAATCTTCCTTAAAAAAACCCAGATTTCTCTTGAGATACTATTAGGGTTTCCTAAACTTTTCTCAACATGAAAAAACCAAACATGAAGAGACCTCCCCCCCCGTATATTAATAATTTGGGATTTTGGGGGGTTTTTGTTGACCAATAATACGTGTCCTTTTATTACAAACCCCCCAAAAAAAAAGATATTAGTTCTTTTTTTGATCTTTATATTCCTTTTTTAAAAGGTTTTTGATTTTAAGGGACGCCAAAATATCAATACGTGTAAATGTGCTGTCAAACCGTATAAATAAATTAAACCCGTTTGTTTTTAAGGCAATGCTAATTTTCAAAACGGCTAAATGAAATGCCAACAAACCTTTTATTTTGGAAAAGAGGTAAATAGCCCTTTTAAATTTTAAAAAAAAATTATACAGGTTTTTTCCATTAAAAAATTTTTAAAAACCTATTCTTTTTTTTTTTTTTTTTTATTTGTTTTTTTTTTTTTTATGTTTTAAAAGATAATAGATAAAAAAAACTAAAAAACTTTATAAAAAGTTTCTTTCTATTTTTTTGGGGTTTTAAAAAAACCTTATCTTTACGTTTGTGGCCCCCCCAAGTTAGGGGGCCCCCCGGGGGGTTTCCCCAAAAATTCTAAGGGGTTTTGGGGGGGCCCAAGGGGTTTGGGAAACTTAACAGGAGTACTCGATTTTTACTATTTTTTCCCCAGATTTGGTTATGTTTGGACGTCACCCGTTTGCCCATTTTGCCCCGAAGGTAGGAAATTTTTTTTATTAATTTTTTTTTAAAAATTTAACTTTTAAAAAAAAAATTTTTGGGTATGCACTTACTATTAAAAACTTTAATGTATAACATTTTAAAAAATTAAAACTTTTTACTACTTGAAAAAAAGGCAAACGGATTAAAAACACAAATACCGAATTGACATTTAAAAATTTGGGTATAGGGCTTAAATGGGATCGAGGGTTTTTTCCTTTTTTTTTAATTTTTTTTTTTCCCTTTTTTAAAAAAATTTAAAGGGGGGCCCCTTTTTAAAATTTTTGGAAAAAAAATTAAAAAAAATTTAAAAAAAATTTTTAAAGTGTTATGTTTAATAAAAGGAAATAAAAAAGTATTAAGATAACTTAAAAAATATTTTCAGTTCTATTATCTTTGTAAATGGGGGTCAAAATATAAATGAAAACCCTGGGGGTTTTTTTTTAAAAAATTTTTTTAAACTAATAAAAAAAAGACAATACATTTTCTTACCCAAAAGTAAAAAATGAAAGTTTTTTAAAAATTTTTATAAAAAAATTCTTTAAAAATATATTTTTTATAGATAGGGGGCCAAAGTAGACAGACCGCGACAAATTTTATACCCGGGGCCCAAAAAAAAATTTTTTTAAAAACCCCCTTTTTTTTAAAAAACTGCAAACACTGCATAAAAAGAAGATAAGTATTTAAGTTAAAACCTTTAAGTTTCAGTTAATGTTTCTTCTTGCTTCTTTTATAGCTTTTTAAAAATAAAATATTTTCTTGGTAACGAACTATGCTTTATTAAAAATAAAAGACTAATGTAGTTTATTTTAAATTTAATGAAAAAGAACTTTATTCTTTAAAAAGTTTTAAACTTTTTTAAATAAATTTTTCAAAAATAAATAGACAAATCTTTAGTTTCTTAATTTTTTTTTGTTTGTTAAAGTTTTTTTATCTGTTTTTAACTTTTTAAAATTTGAAACTTAATTAACAAAAAAGCTTCAGATTTAAATGTAAGTATAATTTGAATATTATCGGTAAAATCTAGGTAGGCAATATCTTAAAACATATTTAGATATATAAAGTTGTTTTTTTTTGGGAAAAGTCTACAAAAAACCCTTTATGGCAGTATTTTACAGCTAAAGTATTCTAACAAATAAGGGCATAAACTGGGAACTGGGGGGCTCCCCTGGATGGACCGTAAGAAGAAGCATTAAAGGGGCACCTTGCGTTGTCTGACCTAGAGCTGCTCCACTGGAAATGAATTTTGCTTTTTTTATAGCAGAAGCCACGAAAATACTTATAAGAAGGACAGGTCCCTGTGTGCGGTTTTGAAATCAATATATCTAAAGGAAAATTGGTTTACAGAAAACAGATGGCTTTTAAATTTTAAGGTTGTAAAAAATTTATATTTAGGTTTTAAGAATTTTAGTTGTTTGTTGTAAAATAAACCTAATATTTAAACTAATCTGTTGACGCATATTTATTTTCATACCAAAAAAAGTTGTATATTTTTTTATTAAACCTATTAAAAAAAATCCTTTAACATCTGGTAAATATTTTTCCAGATTTTAATATTCCAGATTTACATATTCTGTCTAAACTATTTTTACCTTAATCTATTTTTACCTACGACATCTACTTTACTAATAAGAACTTTTGGCAAAAATATGTTATTAATTTATGAAAAAACAATTCTTTAAAAAAAAATAAACACTTTTAACCTATAAATATTGGTGTTTTAAAAAACTATACTTTAAATTTTTGCAGCAGTTTTTTACCACTCCAAATTGATAACTCGCTTAAAACCTGAAAAACTGTTAAAATTTTAAGACCTTATGCAATACCCCATTAATTTTACCCTAAATATATACTTTATTTTGGATATTAGTATAAACTTATACATAAAAATTTACCAACATTAAAACAAGATGACAAAATTCTACCACATATGTAACACTTTTCTACTGTGACTTAAGATTTTCCATGTAAAAACCAATACTAAATCCTAAATAACACGTACAGTAACGGCCATTAAATCTGGGAATTTTTTTCCCTCTCGTAAAATAGGCTTTGTCACCTCTACTGAATGTAAATACCTGTTGAAAAACCTAATAAAGAGACAGGTGTCCGTTGACAGTGTCTAAAAATATTTATTTAAATGCCAAACTTAACTTTGGATCAAAAAGTACTCTTAATTTATTATATTGAGCAGAGAGGTTGTTCAGAAAGGGATGTGGCGAAAGAGCTTAACATTCCAAAAAACTTCTTTTTAAAAAAATGACAGAAAAAATTCTTTAATGGTCCCCCCAAAATTTATGAATCAAGAAAAATAATTTCGTTAATGTTTTAAAAACCCAAAAAACATTTAAAAAAAGGAAAGAAATTTCCCCAGCTCCGTTAGTATGGCACGGCGAAGAATAAGGCAAACATCCGAATTGGTGCCCCCCGGGCAGCCTTAAAACCCGTTTTTAAAATACAAATAAAGAACAACGATTGGATTTGCTCTACAATTTAACTTGGAACCCCGTTTTTGGGGAAAAATAAAATACCGATAAAAAAAAGCAGTCGTGCTACAATGGGATACTTAAGGTAACAGGCCTCAAGAAACACGATTTTTGAAAAATATCCCCAAAAGGACAGAAGTATAATTTTCGGTAAATGTTTTGGGGTGGCTGGGTGCACAAGGACTTGCTGTATGTTATTTTATCGAAGAAATGTTTAATGCGGAGGTATACGAGTATATAGATCTACTACAAAATATCAGTGTCTTCCCCTTTGTCCATCGATTTCCGGAAGGAAATTTCTTTGGAAGAAACGGGCCGGGAATTTTAAAATAAAATTGTTTAAATTTAATTTTAAATTTTAAAAAAATTGGTTAATTTTATTTGTTTTAAAAAAATTTTATTAAAATTTTCTTTTATCTTTTGCTTTATTTATAGTAGTTAAAAGAAAACAAGGTAAAGAAACGATTTACAAAAATTGGCAGAAAAGTCAAAATTTTACAATTTTTTTCCCAAGATTTAATTGCCGTCACTGTACATAGTAGGTTGAGGTACTTATTAAACTAAAGGATATATCTAGTAAATGGTAATCCAATAACCTTAGGTATCATTTTTATCAGCAATAGCATGAAATTAAAACCAAATTGCTGCCTGGTTTTTAGCCACGCGCAAATAGTATATTTTTATTATAATATTGATAACGTTTTTTTCAAGTGTTACCATTTTCCTTAAAATTGCCCTGTATATCATTCTGTAACAACATATATATTCAAATGTATACTACAATATAAAACTTTTCTATGAATAGCGATTCTGTTTATTACCATTACCAAACTTTTCACAAAAATTCTGCCTGTTTTGCAAATGAAACATACTTTAACTTTCACAATGCAGATAAAGCAGAGCAAAATTAAATTACCGCCTTATTCCGTTTAAGTATCAATTTATTTTTCCCATAAAAATAACTGAGCTTTTTTAAAAAATATTAATAATATTTAAATAATTACAAATAATAAAATATATTTAAAAATTATTTTTTTTAAGTAGTTATCTAATATTTTCCATTCGGGTTTTAAAATTTTCTATTTTTATTTTACTAACTGAAAACCTATTAAATAGCCTTTAAAGGGGAAAAATTTTTAGAATGTACATACCTTAGATTAATGTTCTATTAAATTAAAATGGGTTGTTGATTTGATCTCTACGGTGTTTTTAATTAAATGCAATATTAAAGGGTGATTTTTGGGTTCAATTTTAAAAAAACTTTATATGAACATATGGGCCTAGACACCTTTTCTGGCATACAGGGTGGTAAACTTTTAAAAATAAATTATTTATTATTAATATCAGTAATACAACTTTGAATACTTTAATGAAATTTAGTACACATGTACTATGTATGATCATATCAATATTGGAAAACAATATAACCATGCAGAGAAATACACCCCAAAAAAAATTTAAAACCTCTTAGTCCATTTGCAATTTTTTTGGCGTTAATTACAGTCAGATCAAGTTTAAAATATCAAGAGACACAAATTTTCTAAAAAATAAATCAAAGAATGTGTCAATTGATTAATTTTTTTTTTAAAAAAAAAAATTTTAAAAAATTTAAAAAAGGTACAAAAAACAAAGTGAAAAACCCCCGTTTTTTATGTTGACTGTGCTATTTGATTGTTATGGGTTTTTTATGGGTATGTCCTCTTTTCAGCGCGAATTACTTCTTGGCATCTCCTTGGCATACTTCGAACAAGCCGACGAATATCTTCCTGTGCTATACTGTCCCATTTTTCAACTAGGGCCCCTTCCAATTGTGAAAAAGTTTGTGGTGGATTTTGATGTCGACGAATACGTCTGTCCAGCATGTCCCATAGATGTTAATAGGATTGAGGTTATGGATTAACGCTGGCCAAATTTTTTTTTAACTTCATGCTCACGCAGAAAATCCATATTTAATGGCGGTATGCGGCCTAGCATTATCTTGCATGAAGAGAAATTTAGGACCAATACCATATGCAGCAGGAACGGGGGATCAAAAAAGAACCATATAAACATATCTGGCAGAAAAGGGGTTTTCCGGTATCACTACAAGGCCCTTTTTTTTCTTCCAAACTTTTTCCCCCCCCCAGACCATTACCGAACCATCCCAAATTTGGGGATACTTTTCCAGTGGCAGTAGAGTAACGTTCATTGGGACGTCTGTACACGCGTACCCGACCGTCACAAGGGGTTGAAATCTTGATTCATCTAAAAAAAGTACGGGTTTCCCAAATTTTTCAAGCTGCCATTGCAAATGATCGCGAGCAAAGTTTAATTGATTAGTTTTATGAGCTCCATTAAAAAACGGTTTTTTTGTACCGGTGTCCTTGGTTTTAAATCAGCCTCTCGTAATCTGTTTCTAACTTTCTGGTCAGAAATGGTTACCTGAAGAGCCGCCCTAGGTTTTTTGGAGGTCTTTTGCAGTAGATGTCCGGCTAATTGTTTGTATTCTAGTCGCTCTATAGCGATCATCCCGCTTGATGACTGAAGGATTGCGATTGAAATTTCTTGCGGCTTGTGGGTTTTTTTAACCCCTTTTTTCAATTAACGCTACAATACGAGCTATTTTTATCTCGCTTAGTTTTTCTCATTTTGACAGGGCAATGAATTCAACAATATCAAACTGTCATCCCGTTGTCTGGGGAGAACTGCCTACGGAAGTATAAAATCTAAATGTGGATATTATCACGATCACTTTTGTACTGGCTTTGAAATTATAAATTTACTTTGAGTGGCGAGCACAAATATGGTTTAAATTTTATCACGTAACTAAAATAAAAAAATTTATCTATCATAAAAATATCATTTTTACTTCCTTAACACAAAAAGCTAATATTTTGCAAGTTTATTAAAAAGTGTTCCGTTAATTTTTTTAAGCAGTGTATTTGGATTTATTTTTCTAGGTAATTTTAAATTTTTTTTTTTTTTTTTTTTAGTTCGACGCACCGCTTTCTCCCAAAAAAATTAAATCTAGATAGTTTTTTGCAGGTAACATTGTTTCCAAAAAATTTTAAAAAATGCAAAAAAAGGTTTTTTTTTTTTTAAGCGAAAACCATGCATCGAATTAAAAAAAAAAAATAAGTAATTCATTTTTCTTAGAAATGATCGGCAATTAAAAAAAAAATAAAAAATATATTAGTCAGTGTTGTCGTACCATGTCTGCCAACATAGGCAGGCAAATTCCATACGAACGCCACTAGTGAAAATTAAAAATATGTAGTACACTAAAAAATGCATCTTGATACATAGAACATGTATGCCAAATTTTAATAAATTATTTAAAGTGGTACAAAGATATTAATATTAAATGATTTTTTAAAAAAAAAAACCATTTTGTATCTCAAAACTTAAAACGTTTAGGACATACGTTCATATAAAGTTTTCTTTCAAAAAAAGGCCCAAAAAAACGCCCACTTAAATATTGACATTCAGTTAAAAAATACCCGTATAAAATAGGCAAAAAAAATATCATTAATTTCTAGGGTTTGGAAAAAAAAAATAGAAAATCTACTTTTTTTTGTTTATGTCTTTAAAAAAAAAAATTTAAAAGATTTTTAAAAATTTAGAAAAAAATTTTTTTTTTAAAAATTTTTTTTCTTTGTTTTAAAAGTAATTGTTTTTAAAAATATTGTGTCTATATCTCTGATAAATATTACTATGTTTTTTTGGGAATTCTTTTTTTTCATTTTTTTGTTTTTAAATTAAACCACAGCAAAACAAAATCTGTAAATATATTCAAACATATCTTTTTTTTTATTAAAACTTTTAAAAAAAAAAAAAATGCTTATATCTTAAGTTTAAGTAAAAAAAAAAAAAAAAATACATTTTTATTCTTTGTAAAAGATATAACATTTTACGTACAGTTTACATTAAAAAGGATGGAAAAAGTTTTTTTATAAAAATTTTTTTTTTTAAAATGCCCCTTTTTTTTATGATGAATTTAGGTTTGTTGATTTTTATATACAGGAAAATTTTGGGGGGTGGGTTTTAAAAGAGGGGGAAATGGATCAAAAATTGGAAAAAAACGAAAAAAAAAAAAACATTCGATAAAAAAAATTTGCTTGTCGAAAAAAAAAGAACTGCAATGAGAAAATATATTTTTATCATACAGGGGGGGCGCAAAAATGCAAAAAATATAAAATCAAAAAAAGGGGGAAAAAAATAATTTTTTTGGGCCTTTTTTAAGTTAAAAAAAAACTTGCCCAAATTTACCCCTTAATTCCAACTTTTTTAAAAAAATTTAAATTTAAAAGTTAAAAAAAATTTTTAAAAAAAAACATTTTTTTAAGTACCTACGCATTTTACTACTTTTGATTATCACCTTTACATTACTAAACATTAATAAAAATAAATAAAATGGAAAAAAAGGAAAAAATAAAAAAAAAATAAATGTAAAAACAATTGAAAAATTTTTTATTTTTTTTTTTTTTGTAAAAAATTAAATTTTCCCGAAGTTCGGAATCAGAATAAGAAATAAATTCGAGCAAGTTTTTTATTTATCCTTTTTTTGTTAAAAGGCCAAAAAAAAGTGTTTGCTCTTGCTTGATTTTATGTTTTTGGGGTTTTTTGACGCCCCCCTATGATAAAAGTCTATTTTCCAATTGTAGTATATATTTTTTTGACAAGCAGAATTTTT
>JAHBCN010024953.1:0-11648 GCA_019359885.1 Listronotus oregonensis | reverse complement strand
AGAGCCATAAAAGCTCCCAGAAAGTATTTACCTTTTCTAATGAGAACGTAAAATACTAACCTAAATTAAATTTAATTATAACCTTTTTATATTCCACACCCATGTAAAAGTGGCCTAAAAGTTTAGCTATTTAGGGAATTGGAAATTAAATTGCTAAACTAAAAAAAAAGAGGTAATAAAAAAGTTTGCCGATATAAAATTGGAAAAAAAGTTCCTTCTGACTTTAACGTAAATGACGCAACTTTTCTAATTTTTGTTTTGTTTTTACAACATGTAGGTTTTGTTGTGCTATTGTGCAACAATAAATTTTTATGACACTATAAAAACAGGTGTGATTTAATTTAATTGCCATGTGTACCGTTTATGGTCAGAGGCAGTGTTAATTCTTCGCATTGTGTACATATACTTGACACAGGTTTTACAAGCATCTAGATCTAGGCTGTGTAAACTTACTTGACTTCGTTTTTCTGGTATTAATCAAAAAATGCTGGGTTTGGATAGAAGTTTACTATTTTTTAACAAAAAAAAACTTTTTTAAATTTATATTATACCCAAAATGAGTAATTTAAAAAAATGTCTTGACAGTTAAAGTGTTAATCAGTCACAAAGTTCATTTTTCTTAACATACGGGGTGTCCCACCAGGAACTATTTTATGTATATATCAAAAACTAGTCATAAAAAAATTTTTAAAAAATTAGAGCGTATAGGTATTTATTTGATGAAGCAACTCTATTAAAAGTTTTCAGTTGGTGGCACTTTGGGGGCACCGGGTAGGGGGAAGTTGCCTTTTTTAAAATGAAACATTCTATATGTTATCACATTTTTAGTTTCTAAACAAGATTTGGGGGTTTTTATGTATCATATTAGATACCAAGTCTGAGCTTTTTTGACAAAATTTTTTACGTTAAAAAAAATTATCTGTTTTTGCTCTAAGAAAGCCTATATTATTTAATTCGAGTTGAATTTGTTGTTAAAAGTGCTTTATTTAACAGACGTTTTACAATGTTTTAGTAACTATTAAACAAGGTATTTAAGAAATAAGGTTCATAATGAAAGTGAAAAAACTGTTATTTTTTTTTATAGAAACCCACATTTTGAAATTTTATCTTATTTAGCATTAAAAATAAGGACAAGTTCGTGTAGAGTTGTCTATTCCAAAAAGTTTTTCTTTTCAAACTATTGGCAATTGAATATTTTTTATGATAATTACGCTACGGATTTTAAGTTCACTTAGAAATACTTAGGCGTTAAAAAACAATCCCTATAGTTTTGTCATCGTCATAGCCAACTAATTGTAAGAGTAAAATTTGTAGCCACACCCTGTCTTAATATATTATATTGTAAAAAATCTGTTAAAGAGGTTTAACTTCTTGTTAAACAAGAAGTTAAACTTAGATTAAACAATAAACAAAAAGATTGGATTTCTCTTCCGAGCCAGAAAATATTTCTCTTCTTCCAATTTGTACACTCTGTATGTATCCCAAATCAGACCCTCTTTAGAATATTGTTCTCATGTCTGGGGAATGGCGTCCCCAACAACACTTAGCTTTCGGACCCATTCAAAAAGAGCCGTCGTCTTATTAATGATCCAACGCTCACAAAAAGGTTTCCCTCCTCTTGCCCACCGTCGAGCTGTGGGGATCTTGCTCTTCTATAGGTATTTTGGCTTCTGCTCAGGGGAGTTGGCCAGTATAATTCCTTCTCTGGCAGCCCCCAACAGGGCAACACGTAGTGCAACTTTTATGATCCTTTTACAGTTCAGTTAGAGAGGCCCCGAACTTCCCGCTTTCTTTGTTCCTTCATCCCTGAGTGTTAAGACTATGGAACCCCGCCCGCGAAATTTTTCCTTCTCCCCCAATTCCAAAAATTTAAGTCCCGTGTGAACAAACTACCTCTCACCACACTGAAGACACCCACGGTACGTTAGTACTTAGGCATCAGCCTTCGTGGACTGTCCCAAGATAAAAAAAAGGGTTTTCTTGTAGCAAAAATTGATAATTATTTTAGGGCGGGCAAACGTCATTTTTAACTTAAAAACGCTTAGACTTGGGTATATAATGACACATAATATCGGCCTGGAATCTTGTGTGGAATCTAAAAAGGTAATTATAGAGTGTTCCATTTAAAATAAGCAAGTTGACAACTACTTTTGGTATAACCGAAAGTGCCACCAATTTGAAAATATTTCAGCCGAGTTGCCTTCATCGACATTAATATATCGTAAACATTTTTTGTATATAGTATTCAAAGTAGAGGAAGATGGGGAATGAGAATGACGCGTTACCTCAGGTAAACTTGGGTGAACTTAAATTACGTAGACGTTGGCTGTCTGACTGGATTTACCTCAAGTGGGATAGCTGTATGCGTAAAAATTATGACAGCTGTCATTTGTTAAATTTCACCTGTCAACTGTCGTATGTCAAAAACCATGTGACTTAGGAAATTTGGCTTATGTTAAAGTCTTACGCATGCGTAAAAGAAATGGCGGCTATAACCTGTCAACTGCTACCTGTCAGCTATTATATCTTGAAAACCTCGAGATTCTTTTGGCGCTTTTACGACTTTTTGAGGGTATTGAATAAGACTGAATCGTCAGACTCAGTCCGATAACTTTTTTTACTTGACGCAGTATACTTATTCTGAAAACGGCAGATTATTTAACAATTATTATAAATACACTTTTGTATAAGTAATACATTTTTATGTATCTCTTTTAACTAAGAAGGGTCATATTAAAATTGACAATTTTTTGATTTTCTCCTCCTAAGCAAGTAAAAATTGTCTAATTCTGATTTTTACCATTTTAAGTTTAACCAAAATGTGCACATGACGCCCATATTCCTTTGTTAATATCACTAACAATTACAGAGATACCCTGTAAAAGAATAGAAAATAGTTCACCTTGTTCACCAAAATAGCTCAAGTTGTTTGGGAAAAATTAATTAATTTCTTTTAGTCTTTCCTTAGGTTTTACCAGCCCGTATTTTTCAAACGTAACTCTTGGATTGGATAATAGTTTATAATGTAAATTATCTTAGTTTTCCCTTTTCCTTAAATATTCGCATATCTAAGGCATCCGTATTGTTGTTTTTTAACTGGGTGCAATAAGGTGTGTTTTTTCAAATTTTCCCTTTTCAATGATTAGACAGTCGTAAATGTTGAAATAAAATTTGTCACTAAAATAAATCAATTTGTATAGTTTGTCCAAGCTAACATTTTTAGGTTGGTAATGCGAATATCCCTACATATTAGTAAATTTTGTTTTTCAGATTTAAGTTGGCTGATATAAGAATTTTAGTCAGGACCGTACTGAGGGAAGGGAGTTTCAAAATTTTAATATCTTAAAAAAAATTGTTGTTAGATTACAATAACTAAATTTATTAGTATTTTTTTCTTGCTGTTTATATATTTGCATAAATTGTGAAAGCTTGATGTTTGGCCATAATATTTTATTAAAAATTATCATTTTCGCCCATTAATAGTTATTTATTAATTGTGTGTTATTTAGAAATAGTTTACACTATTTTACACTTTTTGTACACACTTAGTCCTTAAATACACCTTCAATTAGAGCGCTTACGTACGTAAAAAAATGTAAAATAGTGTACACTATTTCTGAATATCAAACAGACCTGTTATGTTTTGTTATATTTGCAGGCAAACTCTTTACAGTTGAATTGAAATATCCTGATAAAATATCTCACTATAAGGGATGGTTTGATATCCCTTATTATGCAAATTTACAATTTTTTAAAGATGCCTTAAGATAAGTCGATTTATTTCATTAGCTGCTTCCTATATTAAATTATAAAATAAATAAAACAAAACAGTAATAATCATTTATTTATTCAGAGTATCATTACCACAATAAGATGCTTATATTTTATAAAATAAATTTATCAAAAACGTTGGAAGGTCGTGTTTAAGGTTTTAGAAGTGGCTGTGTCCACCAGGGGATTTTATGAAAAAAGCAAACATGTGTAATGACAAAAGAAAAATGTATGCAATCTGCACGCAGCAGATACTAGTCTGGACACTTTTAAGATAAGAGAGCAGACAAAGTGTTAGATTTGGCGTTTTAGCAGCTGGACTTTAAATGGATGCTTGTGAGTTCAACCATTTTTGCCGCAACTACTGTGGCCATTGATGTAATGCGTTTAAATGAAATAGTCATTTAATATTTAGTTTTTTATTAAAAGCAGTAAGGTAGTTTAATAAAGAAAAGCTAAAAAGTAAAAAGAAGATAACTTGTAAATGATTTTTATTACCATTTACCTTATTAATATATTAATAATGTGGGTCCCATAAAATAGGGAATGTCTTATTATTTTTAAATATATACCATTTCAATAGCATTGAATTCACAATGATATGGATCAAGAGCATCAACGACATAAGATTTGGGAGACTTTGATAGGCGCTGAATCAAGCACCACAAAATCTATTTTGTCGCCGATTTTGCAAAAAGAATATTTCGGTTTTTTAACCATTTAACCATATTTTCTTTCTTCCCGCCACTATATGGCCAGTTTTCTAATAACCTACTATGGTAGCTGGCATTACCTAAAATGGGTAATGAAGGCCTTTTTAAATTAGGTAGTAGATCATCTCTAACCCACTTCTCAAAATTTTCAGCTTTCCTCTCGCCATGGTAATCTCCTGTTTTTGTTTTATATTTAAAACTTCTACTGGCACCATCAACAAATCCTTTTTCTGAACCAGCATGTAGAATAATGTATCTAAGGAAAATATAAGTATTTCATTAGTTTTTTAATTAAATATACTTTAATCTTTTATAAGAATGCAGCAAGTGTGTTCTGTAGTTTAATGTTGTCTAAGAACTACAGGTACATATGTCCTATGTATGAAAGAGACCCTAACTGAGGTATCTACCGAATCTGACATATATGTGTATTTTTCTCAGGATACCCCTTATGCTTAAAGTCTAAGTGTTCACATACTACGAGTATCTAGAGTGAAGTCAGATGTAAATTACTGATAAGATTTCATAGTCTCGAAACTCTAGAGATAAAGGTTTGGAAAAAGTGGGAAATGTGAAGTGGACAATAAAGGGATGCATTTGAGTAGACTTTTAATTTGCTGTAATTGGGATATACAAAAGAAGAAATTATGACAGCTAATGCTTCGGAGCAGAAGCTGTAAAAATATTCCTAAAAGAGAAACAGGTCTTCTACAGCTTGTCGGTGTGCCAGAGGAAGCTTTTTTGTAAAACTGTGATAACTTATAAGGCAAAACAAAATTTTATTAGAGGATTGTAAAAGAGCTTTACCTTGTGATTTAAAAAAAAAAGTGGACCCCTTCAATTTTTCCTTAAGTGTAGGAAAGTACATTTTTTTTCTAGCGTATAATTAGTCATTAGAATGTTTTACCTTTCCACTAAAATATACATCGTCATCCTGCCAAGACCTGCGGAAAGAGCTGTTCGAAAAGATCCAGGTTTCATCGAGAAACACCCAAAGATTTTTATTTTCTCCTAAATCTTCACTCTCCATAAAACCTTTTGAAAATTTTCTTCTCATGCGTTGCACATTTGGTTTTTCCATTAAGCCTAAGTTACTTATAAATTTCATATTTTGCTTCTTATATTGTCAGCAACACAGCCACTATGCGATCCTAAAAAATACATTCATAAATGGTGTGGTGTACTTTTGCCCAGGATCTCCGACTGAGGCTTATGTCTCTTACATAGATTCATTGGAGGAAGTTAGAAACAATAACCCTAGAGCTAGATTCCTGATAACTGGAGATTTTAATCTACCAGGGATAGAGTGGATATGGGAGGAGGATAACAACTTTCTTGTGCCTAGGGAGATAACCAGTGATGCCGCTGAGGAACTGATTAGTCACATATTTTTTTTTTTTTTTTACATAGCTTAAAATATTTTATCTGGAACTAAAACAAGTTAATGGTATCCAAAACTGCCTTAACAGAACGCTGGATCTTGTTCTGTGTGACGGTTTTGAGCGATGTCAGGTGTCCGAAGGGACTGATCCAATCTGTAAGGTCGATGCATTTCACCCACCTCTTGAAGTTCATTTGGACTTGAAGTCTCTGATGTTCATCCCAGTACTCAGAGCTTAAAGTATTCTTATTTGAGAAAGCAAACTATACTGAAATAAATAGCTATTTTATGAATATAGTTTGGGACCCTTTTGATGACTGCTTAGATATCGATGACATGTTTCACAATTCTATGACATTGTTCATATTGCGATGGAAAGGTGGGTGCCACAGAAGGTGCTTAAAGGTCAAAAGTATCCAAAGTGGTATAGTCCCCAACTTAAACGTCTTATAGCACAGAAAAATAAGTTGCACCAAAAATTTAAAAGAACTGGCCTACAAACAGACTACGATAGGTACTCGGAATTGCGCCGTGAGACAAAATATCAGATTGACATATGCTATTTACTATTTGTTTCAAACACCGAAGCTATGATACCAACAAATATCAAACATTTTTGGTCTTATATAAACAATTTGCGTAGAGATAATGGCATTCCGAGGACTATGGAATTTAATAACTTAAAAGTACGGGGTCCCAACGAGATTGTTACCGCTTTTGCAAACCAGTTTCAGTCTTCCTATTGTGATCACTCGGGTCTGCAGATGCCTGTGATGGAGAACGTACAAGAGGTTGTTTCTCTGACATCTCACAAATTTACAGTAAAGGAAATAGAAGCAAAAATCAATGTTCTTGATTGTAATAAGGGTCCTGGTCCGGATGGTATTACACCTTTATTTATAAAAAGATGCTGTTCCTCACTAGCTATTCCCCTCTGTACGATTTTTCAACATTCATTTGATCTTGGAATTTTTCCTAATGTGTGCCACCAAACAAGATTGTTGTTAGCAGGGATGTCAAGTCTGGAGTGCAGGCGAAAAAGAGCCTTATTGCTTTTTTTGCATAAAATTGTAAATGGTATGATTAACTGTCCCGTTCTATTAGGAAAAATAAACTTCAGAGTACCAAGTCGGCACACCAGATCTAGACATCTCTTTTCTGTAAATACCCACCGAACAAATTATGGTATGACGGCGTTTGCTGATCGGTTAATTAGTAATTACAATAACAATTACTCAGCCATAGATTTGTTTTGTGCTACAACAGAGACATTAAAAAGACGCACATAGGAAGTGTAATGTTTGTATTTCGTAGATTTTTTTGTTTTTGAGCGTTTTTTACATTTTATATATTTAACTTTTATATTTTAACTTATTTTAAATATGTGTTTTTTTAATTAGTGTATATATATATTTTTTGTTTTTGTTTATGTTGTACTATTTGGAATTATTTTATTCTGTAATGTACTGACAAATAAATAAATAAATAAATATATTTAAATCTTAAAATATTTGGCACAACGAGTTATTTTACCTTTTGCAAGATCACTATTCTAATAGCATCATTTTTCAAAAAATATTTAATAGGTTATTTTTTCTTACCTCCGACTCATCACAGCTCTGAAGTGGGTTTCGAAGCTTTTCCAAACTGGAAATACAGTAATCATTGTGATTTATACACTAAAAAATATCTATTCTAGTGGTTTTTTCTTAAAACCATTAAAAATTATAACTTAGTCCAAAATAAAATAAATTATTAAATATAAAAAATGTCAAATAGTCCACACAAAAAAAAAAAAATAAAAAACACTGCAGAGTAATCTCTAATTTTACTAATTACTTTAAAACACGAAATAACACACCCAAACACAAAAAAAATTTAATACAAAAATTGAAACGCCATTAATCCATGACTGGGTGATTTACGCCAATTAGCTGATTTTGACGTTGAGTCTAGTAATTTTTGTTTTTGAACATGTAAGCCAACACAAAAATGTTAGCTTGGACCAAGGGTAATAAACCTAACAAGGAGTGCTCGATCCCATTTAAGCCCATATAAACCAATTTAAATGTCAATTCGGTATTTGTGACGTAATCTGTTTGCCTTTTTTTTGTTTACAAGTAATATAAAGTCTTAATTTTTAAAAATATTAACAAAGTTCTAATAAAGTATATATCCAAAATAGTTTTTAAAAAGTTGAATATTTAACAAAATTAATAAAAAAAACGCCTTCGGTGGGGAAACGGTGACGTCCAAAAAAATAACCTATTCTGGGACAAAAGTAAAAATCGAACCCTTGTTAAGTTTACTACCCTTGAGCTTGGACAAACAAAGCAAGGGTAGTAAACTTAACAAGGAGTGTCGATTTTACTATTTGTCCCAGATAAGGGTTATGTTTTGGACGTCACCGTTTCCCATTTTCCAGAAAAGGGAGATTTATTTTATTAATTTTTTGTTAAATATTCCTTTTAAAAACTATTTTGATTATTTCTATTAGAATTAAGTATAATATTTTTAAAAAATTAAGACTTTATTACTTGTAAAAAAAACAAAAGGCAAACAGCGTCACAAATACCAATGAAAAATTGGTTTATATTTAAATGGGTCGGACCCTTGTTATTTATTCCCCCCCTATGCGTTTTTATTTTTTTTCCTTTAATTAGCTGCATACTAAACAATATTTTTTTTAAAAAATGGAAAATTTTAAGTATGTTCCTATTTTGGGGGTTTCTATTTCAGCATTTTTTTTGAGATTGCCGCCTTACAATTTTTAATACAGTTGGTCAACATGTACCTACATTACCTACTGGGGGCCTTTGTCCCCAAGCCGGCGAACAAGCGTGGAGAAAAAAAAGAACGGTGTACAAGGGGTAGAATTTTTTTGGGGAAGGGGGGCAGACAAGAAAGAGATAATAATAAAAAAAAAACTAACGTGTAGGAATCTTTACAGTTCCCGGGGAAATGAGAAATAGTTAAACATTTTTTTAATCATATTCCTTCCTGTACCGGCTACCCCCGGCTACGCTTTTTATTTTATTCTTTTTTTTTACCCCCCGGGGGGGTGGTCGGTGGGGGGGGAAATTTTTTTCCCCGACCAGTCAGCCCCCGGGGTAAAAAAAGCTTATCGCGTTTTTTTCCAATGCAAGCTGCCATGGACAAGGGGCAACTTAGGAATTTAAAATAATCGAAGTGGGACTTTAAAAAAAAATTGTAAAATAAGTTTTTCTAAAAAAAAAAATTTTTTTTTTAAAAATGAAATTTATTAAAAAAACATATTTAACAAAATTAAATTAAAAAGGAACATCCTAAAATTATACTAACAATGCATTCAGTTTCATCCCTGTGCGTTTTTTAATTGAAATAAGTTCTTTTTACTTTGGAGCCTTTCCCTCTAAGTACGTACGTCGTTGCCAGTTATAGTATTTTTCAATATATAAGAAAATGAGCAGACATATCGTTTTTTTTCGCGAAAAAAAAAACCCCGAAAGTGGCCTTTTTATGGCTATGCCAACAGAGGTGAGAATAGTTCAGGTCCGCATGTACCCAAACTTTGATTAACCAGGCAAATAGGACATCATGAATCATATATATTATTCCTTTTGGGGGGGGGGGGTTTTTTTTTTTTTTTTCAAAAAAAAAGTTTTTTTTTTCAAATTCTTGAAAATTACCCAAAATCATAATTTTTTAAAAATTTTTACAAAAATTTTATTTCTATTTTTTACAAAAAAGATTTCAAAATTTAATTTTTTTTTATTTTTTGAAATTTTTAAAATTGATTTTTTATTTTTTCCCCTTAATTTTTTTAAAATTAAAAAAATTGAAAAATTTTAATAAATAATAAAATTAGTTAAAGAAAACCCAAAATAAAAGTTTTAAATATTTTGGGGGAAAAAAAGCAATTTAATATATTTTAGATTTGATTTTAAATTATTTTTTTAAGAAAAACTTTTTTTAACTATTTTTGAATTTTTGAAAAAAAAACCCAATTCCACTGTCATAGCAGATGAAAAAAAAAACAAAGTTTTTTTTTCACAACTACAAAATAAAATCCTACCGAACAAAGGATTTTTATTTTTGTGATTTCATGCTATTAAAATTACACCCCTTTCTTTTTTTTTTTTTTTTTTTTGGAACAGTCCTTAAAGGTTAAAGCTTTTAAAAATTAACGTACTGTTAGTGTCATATTTAAGAAAAACCAGTTGAGAAGAATTGGGGTTGGGGGTAGAGAACTGCCCTCATCAATAAAAGAGAAAGTTTTTTTTTTTAAAGTAAAAGAAAAAATATATTGATGAAATATGGGATGCAAAAAAATATATGGAAACCATTCTCCAGACATAGAAATAGTTCCCATTTCAAGTAAGGTTTAAGTTGGGATCAAGGAATTTAAAAGGGACCCAAGTATGACCTATTCGATCAAAAATTGCCCCAATAAAATAAAATCAGGTGTGTTGCAAAATTAAAAATTACGTAAATTTTTTTTCCCCAAACCCCCATTAAATTTTTTATTTTTAAAATCAGGTGTGTTGGCAAAAAAAAATTTTTGCCAAACCCAAACATTTTTTTTTAGGGGGGGAAATTTTTTTGGGGGGGGAACCTTTAAACTTCCTTGATCCCAACTTAACCTTTTGAAATGGGAACTATTTCTATGTCTGAGAATTTTTCCCCTATATTACTTTTTTAACCCATATTTTAAAAATTTTTTTTTTTTCTCACTTTAAACAAAAAAAATTTCTTTTATTGATGGGGGCAGTTCTCTATCTCCAAACCCTAATTCTTCTCAACTACGGGTATTTTTTTAAAAATGACACTAAATATTAATACTTAAGTAAGCTTTAACCTTTTTGGGGAAAGTTCCAAAAAAAAAAAAAAAAAGTAAGGTGTATCATTTTAAGTAGCATGAAATCACACAAAATAACAAATCGCTATTGTTCGGTAGGATTTTATTTTGTAGTTGTGTAATACAAAACATCCCGATTGTTTTATTTTTTCATCTGCTATGACAGTGGTTAATTGTGTTTTTGTCTGAATTGCCCATTTACGTTGAAATTCCGAGGAGAAAAGACTGTTTAAAATGAAATATAATCTTAGTGGTACAATTGCCATAAATTCTAAATGAGAATGGTAAAAATGATATATCGTACGTATTTTTCTTGTTTTTTATTGGCTTGCGCGACTTAATTACGGCTTTATTACTTTGTTGCGAAATTGGAACATTTTTCCACTCTTCCGCGAGTTTTTCGATGACATCTTTCTTTCTGCTTTAAAAATTAAATCTCTAATTATTTCAATAATACAAATTTTCAATCATCCGAAAAAAGCTTTGTTCTTAAAAAATAAAATTAATATACCCAAATGTTTAACAGTTTTTATTCTAAATAACTAAACAATCACCGTAAGTAGTCTCCAAGAAATTGCTTTTATGCTTAAAATAATAACTGTGTACCCAAAATAATAAATCTATAAATATATTAAAAATTAGAACTTACTTTTCCAACATGGCATTACTTAATACTGTTAGTTTTGGGGTTGTTCTGGGGAAAGAATTTTTTGATTGGTCATTAATTGCATTTTGGAAGATCTATTTTTGAGATTATAACAAAAAGGTAATAATTTGGTGATTGATTTAATAACACCTATAAAAATACAATTTGTCAACTTAAGAGCTTTACATAAGACAATAACAAGAAATTGAAATTGGAAATGTTTATAGTTATGCAACAAATAAGGAAACGAGAGATTTTTAAAACGCCTAACGTCCTTACAGCATTATAAAAATTATGCAT
>JAHBCN010024952.1:0-11518 GCA_019359885.1 Listronotus oregonensis | reverse complement strand
ATAATAATAATAAATAATTATGAAAGTCAAGCAACAATATGTATTCTTGGTGATTTTAACACGTCAGATTTTTCTTCTTTTCCCTATGAACAAGCAATTGCACAAATGAATTTCAATACAAACAAGCATTTTTAATGAAAAGGCGTCATATATCTTTTTTTAATTAAAAAAAAATCCGACAAAAATAATTATTTAAAATGAGTAGTTCCGATGAGGAGCTACCAGATTCTATCCTGGTTGCAGAAAATACCGTAAGTTTGAATTTATTACCAGAAAAAATCTCGTGAAAAATATGAGAATCAATATAGTCATTTCAAAACTGGTGCTCCAGCAAGGAGAAAAAAAGTATTAAGAAGAGTGTTCTTGGCCTATTTTGCGGATTTGAAAAAAACATATAAACCTAATACTTTATGGAGTAAGTACTCTATGTTAAAATGTATCCTCAAAGTGAAAAGGAACCTTGATTTAAGTTCATATTTAAAGCTAAATCACTACTTAAACACCAAAACGTGGGATACCGGCCAAAAAATAAAAAACTTTCAGAAAAGGAAGAAGTTTCAAGATTCATGAAAGAAGCACCTGATAATATTTACCTTCTAATAAAAGTTGCTACAATTTTTGGATTAGCCGGTGCTTATAAGAATGAACTTACAAATAAAAATTTGAAAATACGGATAATGAAAATTTGTTTGTGGTGAAAATTCTGACAGTAAAAATAACACTTCCAGAATCTTTGTAGTGTCCGATGACACAAATAACGGACTTTATCTGCAATTGTACCGTAAATATGCAAATTTGCGAAAACCACATACCCCACACAGACGTTTTTTTGTCCAGTATAAACAATAGGTAAAATGCCTTCAGAAATTGCTGCATACCTAAAATTAAAAAATCCAGAAGAGTACCTACACTGGACAAAGTTTTCGTCGATCCTCTGCGACTATGTTAGCGGATTCTGAAGAAAAGGAATTACCAATGCCAAGCGACTTAGGGGCTGGAAATCAACGGCTGTAGCTGAGAGCTACATTGATGAATCCACGAATCAGAAAAAGGATATGTCGAATAAAATATTGACCATGAACAACTCCCTCTGAGCTAAGTCAACCTTCATCAACCCGTACAATAGCGCTCCATAAGCCACCCGCTAAATGAAATTACAGGTTCTGCAATTAATTTACAATATGCTAATAACTGTTCTTTTGTTGTAAATGTTATCAACAAATAATTCCCATTTATAAATATGTTGTAGTAGTTCTTTCAGATTAAACATAATTTAAAAAATAATCATTGCTTTAATATTGGTATTATCTGACGCTCGTAGGAAAAATTTTGTTCCTAACGCTTGCGCAAAGTGACTTTTCCGCACTTGACTGCTTGCCCGAACTCCGCTTCGCATCGTTCGGGCAACGACAGTCGCGTGCGGAAAAGTATCACTTTGCGCACTTGTTAGGAAAATAACTATTAAATAATATAATATTATTTGAGACAAAAGAAAATTGCGGATACCTCCGCTTTTACTAACCACAACTAACCATGACTAACCAGTCTTTTTGTCTAAATGCAACATTTTACGAGTTATAATAAAAAAATCGAATTCCAGGGGAATACCTTAAAAAAATCCTAAAAATTCGATTTATTGATTATAATTCGTAAAGTATTGCATTTAGGCGAAAAGATTATATAACCTAAATTAAAGGTTTCGTAAAAATACACAATTTGTGTTCTATAAAATTTCTTTTAGCTTTTATAGTTTTTGAGATATTGACGTATAAAATTTTCTTTGGCCTAAATTTTAGGTAAGGAACAAGATATCGAGATATGGTTTCCGCAAGCTTGTTTAAGCATCATTTAGCCACTTTTTTATATAAATAAATCATACCAATGCATTTAATTTTTTTGAGAAAATAAATCATTTTGTCGGAATTTCGAAAAAAAAGCCCTCTAGCGGCGACATGTGAAACTAGCAAAACTTTAAATAATATAAAATTTATAGCCCAAGAATAGCTCTTTTTAACTAGCCCAAGTTTGTTAAAATCGGCTTAGCCGTTTCGAAGATTCAGAGTGTTTTTTACGGAAACCTTTTAATACGCCCCACCACTTTATTTTTAGAGATACAGCAAAAATTGTCAAACAAAAAAGGTTTAAATTATCCTCAACTTTGAAAATCAGGTATTTTTTGTTAGGTTAATACAGCAAAATTCACAGAAACATCATTTTTTTAGATTTAAGATTGAAGTTACGCCCCCTAGCTACCATTTCAGAAACTTGAAAATAATTTCCAGCTATTTCTCTTGACCACTTTTACTAAAAATATTTTTCCCCAACGCTGTGCGATAAACATTTTTTGGACACCCGGTACTTATAGGTTTGTTGTCTTTTTCAATAAAATCACAATATTTTTAAATATATACCCTCGAACAAACGGTAATAAATTCCACCATTTCAATAATGCACTTAAAATTTCAATATTCAATATATTTACTCCTGCACTTATTTGCTACACCCTATATAACTCAAGAATGTTATAAATACCTTAATTAGCACAAATTTAAATATTTAATCAATTTTTGAAGTCACTTGAAACATTTAAACGACACGAATTCATAAACAAATTAATTTATAAAACCAGTTCTTTGGAATAAACATTTACGGAAGGTCGATGCAATAAAAAATATATACAAAGATAAAAACAGAGTTATTTTTTTAAAAAACGCAGATATTTAAATGTTTACGATATCCTAGAGTAAAATATATACAGTGTGAAGTTAAGGTGGTTCACTGGTTAGGCATTAAATGAAATTATGCGCATTGGAGAATTTTTGTTTAGACAAAAAATGAAGATTGTTATGAAATCTACAAAAATGGTCGGTATCATTTTTTCGAAAATCGATAGTTTTCGAGATAACGGGACTCAAAAGTCCCCTCGTTTCAGCTGCTGCTCTACCTCCAGAATGCCGCTATCTTCATGGATTCACTTATGGGCGGGCGGACGAACTCCGCTTCGCGTCGTTCGGGCAACGGCAGTCGCGTGCGGAAAAGTATCACTTTGCGCAAGCGTTAGGAACAAAATTTTTCCTACGAGCGTCAGATAATACCAATATTAAAGCAATGATTATTTTTTAAATTATGTTTAATCTAAAAGAACTACTACAACATATTTATAAATGGGAATTATTTGTTGATAACATTTACAACAAAAGAACAGTTATTAGCATATTGTAAATTAATTGCAGAATCTGTAATTTCATTTAGCGGGTGGCTTAATGAAAGCGCTTACTGTACGGCTTGATGAAGGTTGACTTAGCTTAGGAAGGGAGTTGTTCATGGTCAATATTTTATTCGACATATCCTTTTTCTGATTTGTGGATTCATCATGTAGCTCTCAGCTACAGCCGTTGATTTCCAGCCCCCAAGTCGCTTGACATTGGTAATTCCTTCTCCAGAATCCGCTAACATAGTCTCAGAGGATCGACGAAAACTATGTCCAGTGTACTCTTCTGGATTTTTTAATGTTAGGTATGCAGCAATTTCTGAAGGCATTTTACCTATTGAATTTATTCCCACACATTGCGTACTGCATGCTCCTTTGTTTATACTGGACAAAAAACGTCTGTGGGGTATGTGGTTTTTGCAAATTTGCATATTTACGGTACAATTGCAGATAAAGTCCGTTATTTGTTTCATCGGACACTACAAAGATTCTGGAAGTGTTATTTTTACTGTCAGGAATTTTACCACTATCAAATTTTCATTATCCTGTATGTCATCAATCATTATGTTTGTAAGTTTATCTCTCCCAAAGCACCGGCTAACCCAAAAAATTGTAGCAACTTTTTAGAAGGTAAATATTATCAGGTGCTTCTTTCATGAATCTTGAAACTTTCCCTTGCTGAAAGTTTTTGATTTTTTTGGCCGGTATCCCACGTTTTGGTGTTTAAGTAGTGATGTTAGCTTGAAATATGAACTTAAATCAAGGTTCCTTTTCACTTTGAGGACAATTTTAACATAGAGTACTTATATACTCCATAAAGTATTAGGTTTATATGTTTTTTGAAATCCGCAAAATAGGCCAAGAACACTTTTTTTAATACTTTTTGTCCCTTGCTGGAGCACCAGTTTTCGAAATGACTATATTGATTTAATATTTTTCACGAGATTTTGCTGGAATAAATTCAAAATTACGGTATTTGCTGCACCGGGGGATAGAATCTGGACCTCCTCAGGGGAACTACTCATTTTAAATAATTATTTTTGTCGGATTTTTATTTAATTAAAAGATACTAGACGCCTTTTCATTAAAAATTTGTTTGTATTAAATTCATTTGTGCAATTGCTATTATAAAAACAAAAAAAATCTGAGGTTAAAACACCAAGAAAATTTGTTGCTTGACTTCTCATAATTATTTATTTTTTTTAAAAAAATTTAAAAAAATTTTTTTTTTGTGTTTTAGTTGAAATATTGAAAATTACAAGAAAAAAAAAGAGAATAAACTAAAAACTTGCAATGGCTTCGATATTGATGAAATATACAATTACTAAAATACATATAAATCTTGCTTACCTGTAAGATTTTAGAGTAGTTTTACTTTTCCGCACCCGGGGAAAAAAAGTGCAACTTTGCGCACTGAAATGCGTGCACGTGTGGAAATAGTATATTAAACAACAAGGTTTGAAAACCCCCTTTTGACAGGGCGAAAAAAAGATGGACCGAGACGAAGTCGAGGTCCACAAGTCCGGAGGTAAAGAGGTTTTCAACGAGTTTTTTACGATTTTTTTATACGACTGCAAATTAAAAAAAACATTTTTTGTGTAAATTTTTTTTTAAAAAAAACGCAAAACAAAAATAATGAAAACAAGAAACTACAGACTATAATTTAGAAACAGGAAACTTCATAACTATTTTAAAATATTAATTGTAATGTTTATTTGCAGGAATCGCGCATTGTTGATCGACTTTTTAACGATGGAGACAACATTTTCGGCACCTTGCTTATACAGTTCTCTGTCGTCGGCATAAGTTTTCTTGCGGCATTCATTATAAGCGTTTGGGGGAAAGACGACACAGAAAGACCCTTTTAAACATCCATTTTATTACTAAGCGAGTCATCTATATAACTTTCCCCGGGCTGGATTTCCATCCACCATGGCGCTTCAGAGCCAGCAAATCTGATCCAGAATTCACCAATATTGTGGTGACGACCGCCTAAAGCAATGCCCGGTATAGGTTTTGGGTTTCCAACATCAAAATTTGGCGATGTCTTTTGCCATACCGCCAATTTTTTAATTCCAAGTTTTCGAGGCATTTTCCATTTTGATAATTAAGAAAAAACGATCTGTTTGAGGAGGAGGTCAAGGGCAGAATACTTTTTTTTAAATGGTGTAGAGACTTTTTTTTCACTTTTAAAGATCCGGCATCTTCGTTTTGGTATTCTCAGTTTAATTAACATTGCGCGCCAAAACCGTCATATTTTCTTTTTTTGGGAACACAATTCTTTCTTCGGCATGCCCCAGAGAGTCCGACTGCCACCACGCCTGAAACAAGAAAAAAAAACCCATAAGTCTTTAGTTTTATTCATTTTAAGTAAGACGAAACTAGCACTATTTAAAACAGAATTGGGTAACCCCTGCCACTAAACCTTTCATAAAAAAATGACACCATAAAATAAATAAAATAACTGTGATGCCACCTTTTTTAGCAAAATTTTCGTCTGAAGGTTTTTGAAGCGGCAAAATCATTCTCCAAGAATTTTGGACTTCGGCACATAGTTTTCTGATTTTTTTTTTTTGGGCCTGCAACTTCTGGTATTTCCCAATATCCGTATTTTTTGGGTTTCCCCAGGGTTATTTTGCATGGAAAAAAGGGGCCCTAATGTTGAAGACTTGTATTTGTTCGACAGCCTTAAAGTACACCAACATAAATTTTGGAAAACGTTTGTAGTTATTTGCTTGTCTCCACTTCATAAATCGATTAACCGGCTTCTTCGATCTCTTGACTTTGTTGGGGAATAGGTTTGACGAGATTAAACTCGCTTTTTTTAAAATTTTTTAGAATCGGACATTTTTTCCAAATCAAAATTTTTTTATCTAAATTGGTATCTAATCAACAAAAAAAAGAAAATATGACGGTTGTTTGGAATAAAGCCTACTTTGAGTTTTCTATATTTTTGACATAACAATAAAAAACCTAATAAATCATATTGAAAGACAGAACCTGTAAAAAAAAATTTTCCTTGCACACATTGGGGGAAAATACAATTTTCAAAGCTTGTTTAGCGTGTGCAAAACCCCATTTTCTAAAGCAGTCTTAAAAAAAATTTTTTCCCAAAGCATCCCCGACCTAAGAATTGCACCAAAAGGGGAAAAGAAGATTTATTCACAGCTTTTTCCCCTTTTATTAACTGAAGTATATAGGAAAAATTTTTTTAAAACGTCCTAATATACAGAAAAACCCAAAAAAATCAGATAAAAAATAAGTCGGGTTAGTTATATTTGAAATTGCTTTAATTAGCTGGGGGTAAAACCCAAATTAAGGAAAATGTATTTGAATCCCCTATATGAGAAAATATAGTAAAAAAACAAAAAAAAAACACGCTTTAATAGTAAACAGAAATAAAAGTAGAAAATAATGTTTAAATATAAAATTTTTTTTAAATTTTTTTTTAACAATTTTATAATTTCTTTTCAAAAAAAAAAACTATTTTACAAAAATTTAAACGAATTTAATCCTTACCTAATCAAAGCCGTACCCGGAAAATTTTTTGGGGGGGGGGTTAGCCTTTTATGTCAGGGGTATCGACCCCAAAATGGGGAGGGGGGGGTTTACTAATACAGGGTCCCAACGAAAAGATCGCACCCCTATTTGTGCTTCTGGGGGACGTTTTTCCTCTACCACACTTAAGATTTTCTAATAAACCCCCCCTTTTTTTTAAATTTTTTTAGATTCTCTATGACGTTTTTAGTAGCTTTTATTAAAAAGTTTATATCAAAAACATTTAGCATCAGTCAGAGTCATCGAAGTCATAGGAAAATTTGTCTTTGATTTTAAATTGTTAATTAACTAGTTGTAATACATTTTGAACAATGATTTATTGAGTTTTAGAAGGGGTAAAAGTATTTAAACTGTATTAACCAAAAGGGGCATTACAAGAGCTACAGGTTGTTTAATGTTTTAATCCAAAAAAAAAATTTAAAAGAAAGTATGTGGCTAATTAATTAGAAAATTTGAAGAAACGGATCTGTGTATAATATCCGCCAAAATCCTTTAAAAAAAATCGACCATTTAAAAATAAAGTCGCAGAAACAAAGTGTTGGAACACGTAGCACTTGACAATACCCAAAGCCTTGGGGACTGGCTATTTTTTCAGAATTTACACGCTCAACAGTAGAGAGAATTTTGAAAGACAACAATTTTTCCCCGAAAGATAAAATTTGTCCATGAGCCTAATGAAGACTTTTTTGATGGAAGATTGGGTTTTGGGGAATTACTTTAAAACTTTTAAATCAACAATGCAAATCTGTTATTTAATATTTGTTTCTAGAATGGAGATTCTATTTACGTGGTGTGTAAATAGACGTAATTGTCAATTTGGGGGGATTTTTTTCCATATTTGTTTCGAGAGGTACACCCGCAAACCGGAAAAAATAAAAGTGGGGCGGCATTTTCGTAAATTATATTGTAGAAGCTTTTTTACCCTTTAGAAATTGACAGGAAGATCAACATGCTGTTAGAAAATACAATAGAGCTATAAATTACCGAAATTTAAAAAAAAGGTTAATTATAATGAAAATGAATCAATTTCCAACAAGATGGTACACCACCGCACTATGTGGTTTAGTAACGTTTTTGGTACCCATTTCTCCAACCAGTCGATCGGGACGAGGCCCCATTAGGGGCCCCCAAAATCTCCCCGGCTTAATCCTTTGATTACTTTTTTGGGGGGGTTTGAAAAAATTTTTTTTGCCGATTCATTCAAGATCTTCGGGGGGGATTACGGTGAACGCGACAAATTTCATACATGCTTAAAAATGTGAGAAAATTAATGTTTACTTTTCCTTTAATTTGGATGACTGTAGGTTCTTTTTGTTTTTTTTTACTCGGGAGTTGTTTTTAAATTTAAATAAATCTTGTTACTATAAAAAATTTGATTATTATTTTTAGTATACATTTTCTTACTATCACTATTTCAAAAAAATTTTTTAAAAAACCAAATAGCTTCACAACAATTGAAGATATGTATAAACTTTATTAACAAAAATTTTTTTTAAATGCATGTTAAAAAATGCTGTAGGACATCTATGCTCCATAATTGTACCATTTATTTGCTTCAATATTTTTCCCGTTTTAAGATTTTTTAAAAATTTATCTTTAACGAAAATGCATTTACCGTCGTTTCGAATGGTACACTTTTAAAAATGCAAACTAATTTTTTTAATTTTTTTTTGTGATCCTGGTCAGAACATTAGAAGGAAGTTTAAATAATTGTATTGTATTGTAGACTTTTGAATTGGTGAAAATTACGTTACATACATAAACAAATAAAAATAAAAAAAACGTAGTAAAAACATTTTTTGCCTGTAGAAAAAGTATTATCCCAATACCCCCCCGACTTTCTATACAACTCCAGCGCCGGCATCTCAGCTCCATTAGCCAGTGCCCGGGGCGTTCTCAATCGCTGATTTCTCTCGTTCTGAGGGGATCTTTTTCCGAACTCATTCGTTTCCCCCCATCTTCAGAGGAATAATCTGTTTTTTTTAAGACTCTGTTGCGAAGCGAACGTTCCGATTTCGGATTTTCCGGGGCTGCGGGCCTACGAGACTTTTCCCCGGATTCTCGAGCAGTGTTTTTTGTCGGTGGAGCTGGAAGCACTCTCGTTTGTTCTGTAAAAGTGTCAAAGGGGTTTTTAAAATGAACGATGTATTGTCAGTATTTATTAAAAACACAACGTTTTAATTGATAAGCCCCCAAAGGCCTTCAGTATTCAAAAAAAGACAGATCTATCAGGCAGGGAAAAAATTGGCAAAACTAAAAAAAAAAAAGGGGAATTTGTAGCTAATTTTTTGTTAATTAGTTGCTAAAATGGGGTTTTTTGTTCCAAAGCCGATTTCGAAAATAAAAATTAATGAAAACAAGAGAGACCTACAAAAAGTCCATATGCCCACAAAGGTTGCATGAACGTTGTTATGAACCTTTTACCCAAGTAACAAAATTTTTTTTCCCTTTTTTATATCGTTTTCTTTAAAAAATTTTTTATAAGGGCGTCCAAAGACCTTTAATATATTTATAAAAGTGTTATTTTACACTAAATAGTTGTTTAAGCAATATGGCTTTTAATATAGTTAAAAAAATTTTTTTAAAGCTAATTAATATTTTTTTTTATATACTTGCTTTAACAAGACTTTATAAAAGTGACAACCAGCTGTTAGGGGTTTTTCAGCGTTTTATCTGCATAAATTGCTTTAAAGGGGCACCATATAAAGCAAAAAAAAAAACCTCAATTGTGCCTTAATTTAAACCTTTTTTTAAAAACCCCCTTTATGGGGTAATTTGCGTATGTTTATCCCAAATTTTTTAAATTAACGCCATTAAAAAGGGTTTTTTTTAAATGCTTTGTTGAGGTTTTCACCCCTATAACTTTCTAAGCAAACATGCTTTATTACTGGAATATTGTAGTTTTTAAAAGGTTTTTTTTTAAGTAGTCATAACGAAAAAAAATTTTTAAAAAAGCAGGCATCCCCCGAGGTAAGTCATTCGTCTATTTTTGTGTTTTTCTAAGCTAAGCTAAACTTTTTTGAAATTGACAATGAAAAAGGGGGAAAAATAGCAAAAAGAATTAGAAAGTTAAATTTTAAACAAAAGTTTAATAACGCAATAATGTGTTGTAGCACCCTTATAGAGCCAAAAAAATATAACAACGCGATTAGCGCCCTTGTTTTTTATTCGAAGTTCTAGAGGGTCGCAATAATTTTTTTATAAAGCTGTTATAAAGCAAACCCATAAAAAAAAAACTTTTAAAGGCCTTTTATTTTTTAAAATTTCGCAACCATTGCCATTCTAGCCAGTTTGCACGTCGCCATTTAATTTTTCTCAGGGGGTTTGGGGATTGGGGTTCATAAAGCAATTAAATTGCGTATTATTCCTTTCATCTCTAACTAGTTTGTGTTTTAATAATTTTTTCGGGGGTCGTTTTTGGGAAAATTTTAAAATCTATTTTAAATTTTTAAAGGTTAAAAATAAAAAGACATAAACAATAAATGTTTGATATAATTTTTTTCAATCCAATTTTTAATTATTTTTTAAGGGGGTTTGATAAATATAGAGCTAAAACTATATATTTTTTTAGAAAAAAAACCCTCGCAAGTGAATTTCACATTCTTTATATGGAAACTTTCCTAAAATGAGTTTTTATTTTAGGGTGTAATATATATGTATATCGTAGATCAGTCTGCTTTTTTTTTCCCGTCGGGGTTAATAATATAAAAAAAACGGCAAGGGCGACAACCATAAAATACCTTTTTAAAAAACAATTTTTTTTTTTCCCAATTTACTTATGCAACTGAAATCATTTATTCAGCAAATTTTTTGTCAACTTGCTACCCTTTAAAAATGCGCATGTCTGACAAGCTGTTTAATCGAATATGTAGTTTTTTAGTAACATAGTATCTATAAAGTACTCATATATCCGTTTTATTACTGATGAATTTTGTACCATAATAAACCTTATTTATAATGGCAAATTAGCTGTATAAAGTTTCCCATTTTGGGTATATAAACACCCGGGGTTGGTTTGAGAGAACGTTGCATAGAACAAATAATAAAACATTGGGCTGGGGAATTTAGTGATGTAGCGGTTCTCTCAGCTTTTAAAAAAAAAGTTGTGTTACTTGGGTAAAAATTTTTGGTCCCCTGGGGCCCCCCGAAAAAATTCCCCTAAAAAAAAAATTTTTTGGAACAATTCCCTTTTCTTTAATTTTCCCTTTTCGAAACAGTGACACACTTATGAGTTACCTTTAAGGGGAACAAGGACATGTGATCCTTATTTTGACATTCTCTTTTTCCCTTTATTTTTACAGAATCCACCCCCCGGGGGCAAGATTTTTTAAAAGCTTAATTTTTTTTAAACCTTTTAAAATTTTTTGGTTCCTATAGTAGTTGGATAAATGTTTTACTCTGTCTATATAAACTATAAAAGGAAAAAAATATTTTCTAAACACAGAATTTAATAAAAAAAAAAATTTTTTTGCCCTAAATACGAAAAAAAAATGTTAAAGAAATACGTTTATTCGTTTTAATACTTTTTTAAAAAAAAAAAAAAGAACGTCAGAATTATTTCATTTAAAATCGAAAATACGTCACGAATTAAATAAAAAAAGGGGAATTACTTTCACGTAAAACAAGTTTTTATAGAGCAGTGACATCATCGTTATGTCATTAATAAAAATAGGTTTTTTTTAAAAAATTTTTTTTTTATCAATACAGATTTTTTCAGGTGTGTATGTTTTTGGGGGGGTTCAATTTGAA
>JAHBCN010024951.1:0-11667 GCA_019359885.1 Listronotus oregonensis | reverse complement strand
TAGTGGAAATTGAAACAAAATAGATTTTTTGTTTTTCTGTGTTAAAATGAATTTCCATCAAGCAACAGCCGAATCTGTCAACTTCTGGGACACCCTGTATATATTTTTTTGTTTAAATTAAGTTTTTTTTTGTATTAAAAAGGATTTTTAGTTTTTTTTTTAAGTTTTATTTAATAAAATAATAAAAAAGTCCATAAAAAATGCGTCTGGATTTTATTTTTTGTATGAACAAATACATTTTAAGTGTTTTTAAAATAATCATGTTTTTTTTAAATCATAATTAATACTTAATCAATTGATTTTAATCATCTCAACCGCGGCTTTAAGCCTTCGTGGACTGTCTCAAGATAAAAAAAAATCGTGCGCTATAAACATTCGATATCTAAATAGATAAAAACATAACTCCTTATCTAACCATAGTTATGTTTATGCGTATCTGCGTCGTCGTCAGTTGTTCGAAACAAATCGTATGCTGCACCTTTCACTGCAATTAGAATAAGTAACGGTGTTGACAAAAAGAAAATTACCTCTCGAGAATAACAATTATTGTTTGGGAGCTGTGACTCACACCGAGTTTTTTATTGTTACCCCCGGGTTTCGGTTACATCCCCAAATTTTATTTTTGGGTTTAAACCCTTTTAAATATACTTGTAACACTACTTGACTAGAATCGGTTCACAGACATTCAATACGTGTAAACGAAATGCGATAGTTTTAATATTACATGGTAATTCTTGTTCTTTTAATTAAATTGATTTTGTTAGTAATGGTAATAAACATATGTAGACATCCGCCGATAAATGATAAACATTATTTAACGAATGACAAGAAAAGCTAAACAGCTATTTAGATACGAGAATAAAATAAAAAGTTTTCAGCCTTGGTAAAAAAACTATTTTTGTTTTTCTATAGTGTCCATGTAGTTCAATACATTTATTCCCTTGTTGCTTAAGAGCCTTTTTGTCATCGCTGTAGGCTGTATTGTCAAGTTCTTTTTAGATTAGAAAACTAATGGAAATCCGTTGAAGCCAAATCTGGTCAATAAGGTGCATGAGAAACCACTCAAAGCCTAATTGATAACTTTTTTTTGGGCCCCCGAATGAGTAGTCCCCGATGACACAAATTATTAAAATTTGGTTGCTCTGGCTGTAGCATTATTTTTAAATTTTGTTTTATTATTTTCCAACTTTTTTTAAATTAAATTTTTGGTTTATTTAAATTATTTTATTTTTTTTTTATATTAACTGTCACTGAATATACAAAAGTTTACTAGAGACTAACTTAAATGTATGGCTAACCTAAAGATATTGTCTTGAAACGTAGATACTTATTTTTCTACAATGGGGGTTGTGTTACCACTGACAAAAGGGGGGCGGAGCCATTTTTAAGTTTGGGAAAATTTTCCCTTTTGTCCCTTTGTTTTAAATATTTTGAAAAGATCAAGTGTTAAAATATTAATTTGGGGTGTTTACGATCGAAGTATACAATAACCTATTTGGGGTTTTATAGTTCTAAAAGCTTTTTAAAAATAAAAGGTAAAAGATTGTTAGTTTAAAGGAAAACATTTATTAGAAAGAATGTTTAAATTACTTTTACGTGTTTTTAGAAAATTACCCTTTTATTAGTGTTAAAAGTATTGGGAAATGTAAAAAATTTGATTATAGAAAGGGTTCTTTGACAATAATGATAATTTGAATAATGAAAGTAACTAATAAAAATGTTTATCATGATAGAAAAACTATAAAAAACATTAATTATTATAAAAGGAAATTCCGTCTTACAATGTATTATCACATTTATAATAGAATATTATATTTGATCTTGGTTGGATCACAACATTTTGCCATAGACCTGGAGCCGAGAGGGTTTTTGCATATATCATGGGCCCCACTTTGATTATTGATTTATATTGTTAAGAAAGTCGCCAAAGTACGCGATTCATTCATGCCATACCAATATGGAGTCACTTATTCCGTATCCGAAAGGTAATTTTCCACTGGCTGGGCCGGGGCCAATTTTCGATCTTTTTAAATAAATTTAGAAAAATTTTTAAAACGCCATATTTTGGGGGCCGCCGGACCGCCATAATGGGGCCATTGCTAAAATGACATGTTTTCCATTATGGCCTCCTTAGCGACGCCCTGGGGGTTGGCTTTTTTGAATTCTTGTTCTTCAGTTCATTGTTAACAAAGATCACAAAAAAGGGGGGGCCCGGTATTGTCGGGAAAAAAATTTTCGGTAATGGCGGGGATTTTTGGTATGGTATTTGTTGGGCGACTTTCTTAACAACATAAATCAAAACAAAGTGGGGCCTATGACCCAAAGGACATGAATATTAATTCACTTTTGAAAATTCACCCCTCCAAAAAGCTACACTTTAGGAATGCCATACCAAGAATTCAAAGTGGAAAATAACGATGTCTTCACCCCCTAAAGCCTCGGCGGGGGCCCATGATACAGAAAAAACCCTCTCGACTCCGGTCTCCTGCTATTAGCGATTTGTGGCAAGGTATCCTGGTGGAACAGATTTTTTTTTTGCTCGACCGGGACGTTTCCCGTGAATAGTTTGTTTCAACTGATGAGATAACTTAGCGTATAACTTAGCGTATCAAGATAGTCTATAAAAATAATGCCTTTGGCATGCCAAAAAATAGTTGCCATAACATTTCCTGCCGATGGAATTGCCTTTGCTTTCTTCGAAATCGATTCGCCCATCACTGTCCAGTCTTGATTAGTGTTTAAAAATTTCCGGAAATATATAGGGTGTCCCAGAATTTTGGACAATCTTTCGGAATATAATAGAAAACCGACCCCTTTCCCCAACAGAAAAGGTTTGACGACCCTGGAAATCTTTTTTTTTAAAAGGTTTTGAAAAATTGGGCGTAAATTAATATTTTTTTTTATGATGGTTACTAAACAGTCTTCTTAAAAAAAACCCCTTTAAAACATATTTTGTTTTTTTATTTGGGGGACGGGCTATTTCAGAATAATAGCAATTTTTTTTAAAACACTGTATGATAAAAATCAACAATATTATTTTGAGATGTAACCTTAAACTAAAAAAATATTTTTGATTGACATCGATAAAATTAACCGTTTACGAGAAATAAAATATTATTGTTGGTAATTTTTTTACATTATGGAGGGTGTTTTCTAATTGAACGATAATATTTAAGAAGGCAATTTTTGGTTCCATTTTGAAAAGAAAACCTCATATGAACTTGACTAAACGTCTTTAAAATTTTTAAAAGGGTGGGAAAATTTTCAAAATAAATAATTTATTTTTCTTTTTAAATTTTACCACCCTGTATCTCAAAAGTTAAGACGTTTAGTACAAACGTTCATACGAAGTTTTCTTTTTAGATCATTCATTCATTTAAACGTTTCCATATGTATAACGTGTTGTCTAACTCAGAAGAAAATATCCACCCTTTTATGAGCAAATCGTTGGGACATTGTCTTCCGTGATTCGGCATACATTTTTCTAAAGTTCCGTTATGTCACAGAAGACCGATGCCAATACGCATACCGGTCATTTTAAGCATATAATAATGGGATAGAATTTTGATCCCGTGAAAGCATAGATATAAACGTAGTCATTATAAACAAAAATTTACTACGAAAGTCACCTCTAATATCACCACCGGAACTAATAAATGATGTTTCGAATAAAAATTAACCATAGATAAGTTAATTACTAACAAATGTGAATTTATATTACGATAGGTCGTTGCAAACGGCAAGAGTATTGCAATAGCATGCTTAGAAAGCAGAGGATATTCACTTTTCACACATAACCAAAAATGTTCTAAATCTGTTTCTGAAAACTTTAATTTTAATGTGCGATCCGTTCTCATTTCCATCAGTTCTTTCTGCTCATTTATTGGTAAGTGTCGAAAAGATAAGCTCTCAGAGAATGGATTTCGGACCCAGTCCATAGATTGCAGATCAATTTTAGGGAAATTAAATTCATTTTCTCTGCAAGAAGCTTCAAGTGTTTGACAACCAAATCCTGAACTCTTTTTTCTGGATCAACTGCCATGACATGAACATTTCATTATTAGGTACCACTGGTAGCGAGATTGATCCATTGTTCCAATTTAGCGCAAAAGCGGAATTTCTGCCTTGCATCTTTTTATTGAGTTCATTTAAGTGAGCAAATATATCCGCATATATGAAAGTTTTGCTAGCCATTCTTTTTTTTTTTAAAAGATCCCCAAAACTGAACCCTGGGCCCGCAAAAAGGGGCCAGTCCCACTTTTTAATTTCATAAATTCGGGAAAGTACTTTCCGCAAAAAAACCTCGTACTTCTGTATGGAACAAGAGTGACTGATGATCTCCCCCCATTCTTGACACACTGCATTAAAAGACGAGAGTTCGGGGGTCGCGACTTGATGAAATTTTCCGATTTTGTTTTTTAGTTCTGAAACCAAAATAGTTCGCCAGGCAGAGACCCCGGTTAAAGGATTTGCTTTGAAAATGGGGATTTTTCCCTTTGGGAGCAGCAAAAAAATCAACTTTTTCGCAAATTTTAAAATATCTTAATTTTACCAATGTGTTCTCATTGAAGCGCATAACATTTGGTATATATTTGGTGTGAGTCCCATGTAGTGATGGAAAATTTCCGGAAATCTTTATATTTGGAAAATTTTGGGAAAAATAAAATGGAAAACTTTGGAAATATTGAAAATATAGAAATAAAAGCTACAAAACTTAAAAAACTAATCATTTAATAAAAGTTAAAATACCATCAGGGGTCTCCAAACTTTCCAGCCTTAGGGCCATACTGATTACTCCAGAAAATTTCCGGGGGCCAAAAACCATATTATCTTTGTTGCCGGTGGTAAGAAGTGAAATAGTCCACTGATGAAAAGTCCGAAAAAGTACACAACGTTTAAAAGGCTGCAAATCGGACTAAAGTCCGCAAAACGGCAACACTGCATATTAATTTTCCTGTCATTATCTGAAATTTTAGATTAGTCGGGGTACGAGCCCTTTGGGAACGTCACACGACATCTGGTGGACAAGCGGAAATAGGTAGTACCTTCTATCGCTAAAAGATGGCGCTAATAGCACGTACAGAATAATTTTCCGTTGGTTCGAGAAAGTTCTGGTGTCTTCCATCACTTCTAGATGGCAGTAATTGGAATATATAAGAAGGCTAGTGGCGCAACCAAAAAGTCGTTCCTATGACACTTGTTAAATAAAATATTGCATCCTCCTTAAAACGTGTTTTCGTGTTTATTTAAGACATCTTTATAAAGTATTTTTGATTTGAATTGTTGCTTTTGTGTGTGAATTGTGAAAAGGGGAAAAAAGAAGCAAAAATTGATAGTGAATGCAGAAAATTCAAAGATCAGGGGAACATTCAGTATTTCGTAATTGAGTCCGGGTAACAAGGCCATGTTTGATTTGCAATAAAAAGCATACCTTTTCCCTCAATATAACATTAAACGTCATTATGAAACAAAACACTTTCAAAATTACTCAAAATATACAGAAATTTTGCGGACAAAAAAACTGAAGCTTTCCCCAGCGGGGATTAAAATGGGCAGCAATCTTCATTTTAAAAAACCCAAAACTGATCCGAGGCTGCAACCCGTGCCAGTTTTGTGTGGTCGGAAATTGCAAACGTGTGCCATTCACCGATGGAGAAATGATCAAAAATTTTCATAATTGCAGTAGCCGAAGAAATGTGCCCTGAAAAGGTAAATTTATTAAAACTGTCAGTATATCAGCAAACACTGTGGCTCAAGGGGGAAAACATCGCTGAAAATATATCCTCCAACTGTTCGACAAAAAACATTTTGATGGTTTTCTTTGGCCTTGGGTGAGCAACGGGTTACCAGAAAACTGCCCAGGGGTTGATTTATATTCGAGGAGAGATAAAAGCAATGAAGTGCCAAAACCTTTATATGCATAGTATTCATGGACAACTACTGGTACAGATATTTTTAAAGGAGTTGAAATGGCCATTAATCAAAAGAACCTTCGATGGAAAAACTTAAAATGTATTACAACTGATGGAGGCAAAAACATGAGTAGTAAAGATAAAGAGAAAGGGCGTTTTGTGTCAAAGGCGTGAAAAAGACGGTTGTTCAAAACCATTAGTCTTACATTGTATCATTCATCAACAGTCTTTGTGGGAAAATGTTTGGATATGTCTGACGTTCTGAAACCAGTCATATCAACTGTTAATTTTTTCCCGATCTTGGGCTGAATCAAGACAATTCCGACAATTTTTTGAAGAGATTTTGGGGAAACTGACTTACCTTATCATACTGCCGTAGCTGGCTTAGTTGTGGAAAGTCCTTCGCAGCTTTTTAACCTCGAGCATCGCCCCTTACTGAATTACAAAAAAAACGCATGGGTGTAGTTGCATTTATGTTGATTTGAAAAACATAAAAAGAACTTTAATTTGGGGGGTTACAAGGAGAAAACCAGCATCTTCCTGAAATTTTTACACTAATATCAAATCATTCCGAAAGAAAATTGAGACTGTTTCAATCCCAACTACGAAGTAAATGTTTTTTACATTTTAAAAAAATGTGAATATTCAGCCACAAAACGAGAATGAGTTTCCTATCGATTTTGCAATCGATAGTGCTTTTAAGATAAAGTTGATACCGTTTCTCGGACTTTGATGCCATTGCGAATCAAATTTAAAGGGTTTTTCAGAACCCTTGATACTGACATTGAAAAACCCCAGCACCGGAACTAAATGGGAAATGATTGATCTACAATGCAGTGATATAATTAAGAACAAATATCAAAACTCATCTTTGTTGGAATTTTATAAGAGTCTTCCACTGACACCATTTGATAATTTGCATAAATTTGCTCGGGGTTTCGATTTCTGTTTTTGGTACTACTTTATTTGTGTGAGAAAACCTTCTCCAAAATGAAGTACACAAAAATGTTTACGGGATCGAAATTAACTGATGAGCATCTTAAATCTTTTTTTAATAATTAAAAAAGTAAAATTAGTCCACAACTCAAACTATTGTCAGGGGAAAAAGCTCAATTACATAAACTCAATATTTAAATATGTCATTAGTTTGTTATAAGTTATATGATTATTTAAAATGTATAAAATGTTAGTTGGATTCATTTAAATTTTTTGTTAGTTATTAAAACTGAATTTATTATACTTTGTCTTTACTCATTACAATTATGTGTTTCTTTATCCAATTTATCACAAAAAAATTTAAAAATTTGGGTTTCAAAGAAGGGTTAGGAGTTAGCGGAGTTAGCCCATGACCATATCAATGTAGATGTCATAAAAATTATTAACATAAAATTAGAAATTGTAACAAAAACCCTAAAAAAATTATTTGTTCCCAAAGGTTTTTTCAAGTATGCTGTCTGCCCCGGGACAAAATCTTCCGCGGGCCGGATGTGGCCTCGGGCCGTAGTTTGAGACCTCTGCCATAAATGATCAGATATTCCACGGGGAGGAGTAAATGTTTTGGGAAAAAAAAGAAATTTTTCGAAGTATTCAAAACCAGGCAAAAAATATCTGGCCACCAATAGTATTTGGTAAAACATTTGCGCGAATAAAACTAAGTTAAAAGCAAAATAATAATTAATCAACAATATAAAATAGATACAGTAACAATAGACGACACGATTGATAGAACCGTAAACTTACCGATTTTTTTAACCAGTAACTTTTTCCCTTTTGTCCGATAGCAAATTTCGATTTTTGAGAGGGTATTTATACATGAGTGGAATTGTCATCCAAAAGTTAATTAATATAAATTAAAAGTTAAGTTTTAAAAATACAAAGAAAACAGTGAAATTTCTAAAAAAGTAATTATACACGACTTCGAGACACAAGTTGTGCAACATGATCAAGAGGCTTATCTTTATCGATATCAACCACAGATTGAATATTGTATTCAGCATCAATGCCGTCTTTATAGGAGTGCAATTAAACTTCTTCCAAAGCAAGCAATAGCCAACAGCCAATTTTATAATTCGTAATCGTAATAATTTACATACTTTTCCGGAAATTATTTTTCTGGTGTGAAATTCGTACTGCACAAAAGTATAAGATATATTTAGAACACTAGTCCCATGCCTTACTTTTTAGATAAAAAATTTGGGAGCTCCACTCCCAATTTGACTTAAACATGGTTCAGTTTTAAGCCTTAATTTAAAACGAAAATAAAATTAAGGGAGTTTCCATATACACGTTTACCGTTGCCGATTTACGACCTATCCTAATATAAATTCACATTTGTTAGTAATTAACTTATCTATGGTTTATTTTTATTGGAAACATCATTTATTAGTTCCGGTGGTGATATTAGAGGTGACTTTCGTAGTGAATTTTTGTTTATAATGACTATGCTTATATCTATGCTTTCATGGGATTAAAATTCTATCCGATTATTATATGCTTAAAATGACCGGTATGCGTATTGGCATTGTCTTCTGTGAATTAGGATTTTTGACTCTTACCACAATAAAAACCAAAAAAAGGGAACGCCTCAAGATAATCGGCGAAGAGATGAGAGCAGCTTTGTCAACAATTACTCCAAATTTAGACCGTCTATTCTTGATTAAACAGGCTTATGTTTCGCATTAAATACCTTTTTTGCAATTTAAACATTGTTGATTAATATTAAATATTGATTCAATGATTAATAAATAAATGTTGATTAATATTACTTAAAAAAATATTTTTTATTTGTGGTGTTCCGCCAAAAATTTACCTTCTCCTAGGTGTACCTTGAACATAAAACGTTTGCGGAACACTGCCATAGAAGACAATTCCAATACGCGTTCCGGAACTTTGTGAGAAAAAGCTTATCTCGATTCTTATTATACACATTTTCTAAAGCTTTACAGTAAAGAAAAAAATATTTTTCTTCAAACGTCAGTAAACCCGTCATTACCGACTGTGAAGCCACCGCGAAGTTTCATTTTTTCTCCGCTGAAGATTTTTTTTTCACTTTCCGCCGGGCACAAGCGAAACCGGGAAAACCGGCCATAAATCGGAAATACCAACCTCGATAGCTATTCTGAAAAATAATTTCATTATCTATTATTGGTAATAAACAATCACCCCTTTATTTTTAGTCTGTCACTTAAAAATATTTGTAAAATTGATGTTCGTGCAGACTATTTCATTGTGATTAAAAAGGCCCGTGAAAATTAGTAATTATATTCAGTTTTTTGGCAAAGTGTGGGGGAAAATTTAAAGTAACCATGGAGCCTATTGCTTTGGGGGTAAATAGAATATTAAAAATAATATTTATTTAAAAAAATTTCTTTTTCGTTTTATACTGGTGTTCTGAAAAGTTAACAATAATTTTTTTTTTTAATTTCAATTTTCACTTTTGCTAAATTAAAAAATATGATTTCCGTATCCCGCATTTAAATTAGCTTAAATTATTGTTTATTAAGTCCTTTTAAATCCCATTTAAGTTGTTTCGATAATTTGGATCTTGAGAGAAAATAATTTTTTAAAAAAGATTTATGGTCTGGGGCCAACGGTATAAAATGTAGGTCCCAAACGCAACAAATAATTTTCTCCTACTAACTTAAAGAACATCATTTAAAAATAAAACATTATTTTATAGAAAATTAAAAGAGAAATAAAAAAATGCCATATGGGTTTTAATATGGCGACCAATTTAAATGGCAAACTTTTTTAAAATATATTGTTTTAATTATATTGAATTAAAAATTAAAGACAGTTTTAACAATCATTCATGTAGTTTCAAAAAATAAATTATAATCCAAACATTTTTTGATAATGTAGTTTTTTTTAAATTAAATTCGATTCTTCAAGCTACTGTCTCAATTTTGGAAGATTTTTCTAATGTAATTTTTTTAAAAACATTGATTGCAAGTACAATCACAAATATTATAAAAGGAAAAAAATTTTTTTGTTGATAATGTCCACCGACTTATCATTGATAATTTATTACTATTAAAAAAAAGGGGCCCTTAATTTTCTACATTTAAGAAAAAAAAAAGGGGAAAATTTTTGGAGGAAAAGTTATTTGTATGGCTTGCTCTATTACCAGAGCGCACGAAATTTTCCTTTTCCCCCATATAAAAAAATATACTATTGTTATTGGCCTGTAGATAATAAAAAAAATTATAATCAAATGGGAAAAATTACTTTTAAATTGGTAAATTAAGCTGAAAAGTTCAAATGTAGATCATGTACGAGATTTATATTTTTAACTGACTTTCAAAAACAAATATTGTGCTGACCTTGAAAACAATACCGGAATAGTAACAAAATTAGAGTTCACATATTTTAAATATTTGGCAACGAAAAACCTACACACGAATTGTTTATTTTGGTTTCATTTTCCGGTGAACATGTTTAATTCAAAATTCATGAAAAACATTTGTTTTTAAGTACATTATTAAACCTTCAGCCCATCAAAGAAAAAGTACCAATCGTACCAGTATGTCCTTTTTAATAGTAAAATTTTATTTTACGTGTTATTTAGTAATAGATTTTTGGGCTTTGCTGTTTTCATGCATCTTGTTTCCATCGGGTTTAAAAAATCTTTCTTAAAAATTTGCCTCGGATTTAGATGTGGTTGCTGTCACAAACGCTTATTTTGAAGAACTGGACAGAAGGTATACAGCAATGGCATAAAGGTTCTTAAGCACTGACGAAATAAATGTAATAATTAAAAATATAGATTTATACGAATAATATACTAACAAAAACATACTACCCATACACCATATCACCGTATTCTTCGTTAGTGAATTCCATTTTCTTGCAATTTTTTCAATATCAGATTGACAAGTGTCTAACTTTTGACAAAGCTCAAAAAGGAGATAAATCACTTATTATTAACTACCGGGGAATTGCAGTGCTTTCCGTACTTGCTAAGATATTCGAATCACTTATTTTTAAGTCTATCTTCTTACTTTAGACAGAGATATCGGACAGCATGGTTTTTTAAATGGTAAATCTACAATAACAAACTTAATGTCAATTACGCAAACTATATCAAATGAAAAGTAAAAAAGGGAAGTGGATTTTTGACGGATTTTTAAAAAGCATTTGATAGAGTGTCATTTAAAAATTTTTCTTAAAAAACAGAATTAGAATTTGGCTTTCATAGCAATTTAGTAGATTTTTTAAAAAATCTGTATGATCGAGAAACCCCAGTAAATTTTAAAGGCTAACTTAAAAAATTTGTTCCCACTTTGAGTAACAGGGCTAACTTAGTCCATTATTATTTCCCAATTTATATTAATAGCATTACAATTTTAAATTTAAAAAATTTATCATGCCTATTAGCAGATGATTTAAAAAACTACGTGAAATTAAAAAAAAGATGACTGCCTTGCCCTTTAAACTGATATAGAAATATTATGGAGTGGTCTGTAGAGAATAGATTATATTTTAATATAGATAAATGTAACATTGTGACATTTTCTAGAAAGCAGACTCTCATCTTATACGAATATAAAAAGCAAAATAATATAATAAGACGTTGGAAAAAAGATTTAGGGTAACATTTGATCAAAAAACTTTAATTCGCAGAAAGAGATCATCAGAGATTGAAAATGTATGGGTTTTTTTCGTAATACCAAGAAAATTTAAAATGTTTAAATTTTGAAATCTTGTACATATCATATTGGGAATATTCTTGAGATTTTTAATATGAAAACCATTT
>JAHBCN010024950.1:0-11588 GCA_019359885.1 Listronotus oregonensis | reverse complement strand
AAAAATTATATAAAAAATATTAATTTATAAATATAATAAATATATATATTTTTGCTAATATGTAAGGTATAAAGCAACCAAATTTTAATCTATACTTTCTTTAATTTATATGTATCTAGGGAATGGGAGGTACCTCACCAAACTAAATCCGGACTTATTACCCCAATATTTATCTTAAGGAAACGGCTAATGCTGAATTTTCTAGACTTATGGCTTAAAAACCTTACCTTCAAAATCTGGATTTTTGGTCAGTTTATCTATATACCTACATACATACATAAAAACTGAAGTGTAATAGAAATTAGTGTAATATACTTACTTTACGATCCATATTTCCCTTTAATATCACGAGAAAAAACTTTTAATTTACAACACAAAACACAAATTGTTCTTAAAATAAAGCAAGGTTAAGTACTAAAGCGAAGCTAATCTTTCTTTCTAAACCTGGCGTCGTTGTCAAAAATTCTGCATTAAATAATATCATTATTATAACGTTACAACAATAACATTTTATGTTTTAACAAATTATAATCGTATCTAATACGTATATTAACACATGTATCGAACTTGTATTTAAAAGACCATTCTATACATGGCAACATTTTAACGTTAATATAAAAATACATAAAAATTACGTCCGTAAGATGTTTGTTCTATACCGTATTAAAAATATTTACAAGGGTATGTTACAGAAACGAAAATTATCAGTAACAATTCAAGAAACGAAACAGGAATGATAAAATAACGTTTAGAATTAAACGTTATCACAGTTACTTCTGAATAACGTTATAAAACGTGCTCAAGATGTTCTTTGCTTAGTGGGTAGGTTAAGAGGGACCTTAAGATTTTTAAGCAGATGCAACAGTTACTCATAAGAAGTTGTGTCAAATGCTTTTTTGTATTCAATCCATGCCATATTGCATTTGTTTTGGATTGAGTCTTGTGGAAGAGATTCTCTTGGCAACCATTAATTTTTTTTCCTTGCCGCACCTCAACATCAAAAAGTATAGGAGCAACTGCACGTCTTTTTTGGGTATCAATATAGTTGGGCCTTCTACAAACCACCCAAGAAGTAGACTGTCCACATTGGGCCAAGGTTTAAAGATTCTGGCTTAATGCGTATGTGTACTTGTACTTGTGTACAGTGTACAGCACTTAATACCATCCGGACCAGGTGCAGAATAATTTCTTACACCGTCTAGGTCGTGGCCTCGAAAACATTCTCCCAGAACTGCTTCACGACATTTGCTGATGGCGGATTTTTAATTGTTGGTGTTAAATCTGCGAGAAAGAAATTGTTTGTTGAAAGCTGCCGAAGCGTTTTAGAAACAAGTTGTTTCGCAGCTTCATAAACAGCATTGTTAAGTGCCTATATGTATATACGTATGTTTTGAAAGTCTATCACGAAATGCTTTGTCCGCTTGTGCGATATTTTGAGACTTTATGTAAAACTTGATATTGATATTTAAAAGTCTTTCTGTTAATTTATCGTGGCGTTCCCGGGGGCAATCTGGTTTACCATGTCCCCCGCAGGCTGGTTCTGTTCTGGATCCTGGCTAGAGTCCTGGTCTTAAGGTGGCTCCTGTTAGTTTGAAATTCTGACATACCCAGAGCGGTTAAGATAAGCTACATAGTCTCCCAAGCGTTGTTTAAAGAGATGACCTTATTCAGGATATTTAACACACCATGCGGCGTACATTCCTTCCATCTAGCTCCTAGTGGTGGGTTCGAATGGATTTGCATCCATCAGATCATCCCCAAGCTTATCCGTCCACGTAAAGCGTCCATGTTCATTGCCAAGGACGTTTAAGGGCGCCCATCCAGTTGCTCCTTTAACCTGCCCTGCACTCCTGTCCAAGCGGGGTGGATCGTTGGGAGCTGCTGTTTTTAGGAAAAATGCGAGATATCCGCGACCCTTCGGGATATCACCACCAAGGCCGCCGGCAGGGGGAGTCAGGGGATGTCCATCTACCCCCCTGGGTTTTTAAAAATTATCTAAAATAAAACAATTCCCGTCTAAATGCTTAAATTTTACAATATCGTCTAGGAATTTAAATGAGTATGATTACACAGTGCCTAAAAAAAGTGGTGTGTGCTGGATGTCGGACCAAGATTTTCTGGCGTATTTTTTTCCGCTGAACACGAATCTAAAGTCAAAATTAGGGGTTAAACAGCAAAAAATCGAGAAAACCCCAAAAGACCGACAATACATTTACCGGCAGAAACCTGCAACCACGGAATGTTTGGACTATGACTATATAAACTATAAGAGATACAAACATTTTATAAAACAAAAAGAAGAGTTGTTTAAATTATCTATAAAAAGTTACATAAATATTTTTAATAAGATAAATATTTAAGGAGATATAAACAAAAATCTAATTTTGACAAAAAATGTCAGCCCAAAATAGAAAAAAAATAATTATTAGTGTGATTTTTTTTTTTTTTTTTTATAATTATTTACTCTATTTATTTGAATCCCAAATCACTTAAAATTGGCAGAAAAAATACAAAAATTAAAAAAAAATCCAGGGGGAACCAAAAACCCAAAAATTGTTTTTTTAAATTTTAAAATAAAAATTGATTAAAAAAAAAAGGTTAATAGTTAAATTAAAAAATTTTTAAAAACAATATGCCATAAAGTTTTGGTTTTTTTAAGTTTTTTTAAAATATTGACTTAAATTTAAAAAAACTTAAATTTTTAAATTACCCCTTCTTGGGTTTAATTTAATGAATTAAGACTAGAAATTATTAAAATTTTTTTACCCCTACTTTTTTTTTCCAGCCCTGGTACGGGTTCGATTTTTTTTGACTACCGAACCGATTTGAGGCATCCCCGGGGTTTGTTTGTACCCCCAACCCCAACTGCTGGCGTACCGTCTTCTTCAAATGTTTTTTGGGCCCGGGGTAAAAACCCCAAAAAAAAAAAAAAAAAGAAAAAAAGGGGGCCAAAAAAAAAAAAAAGGCCTAATTTAATTAAAATATTATTCTTACATTTAAAATTATTTAAATTTTTGGCACCAGCCATTTTAACAAAAATTATTGCTCTTTGTTTTATCAATAGGGTTTCCAATGGAAAATTTTTAAAATTTATTTTTAAATTTTTTAAAATTTTTTTTCACTACTTTTTTTAAATTTTTTTAAAATATTTAACCAATTTTTTTTACAAGCCTTTATTTCTAAAAAAAAAAAAAGAATTTAATAATATTTTAACAATGTATCACCCGAAATCTCGAATACGTAAAAAATGTTGTAATGGACCTCCACAGTCCTGGATGTCAATAGGCCCCATAGGTCGCCCTAGGGGGGCAGCGTCCAGGGGGGGCAGAAGAAAGGGCTTAATTTCAGAGGACAAAACTCAAACAAGTTCACCGGTTGTTTCATGGTTTTTATTCCAAACGTTAAATTCTCCAGAAACTTATTCGTATAAAAAATTCCAATTCTAGGTATTTTTACTTTTTTACCCTTTTTCTTTAACTGTGAAGTGATGGATGACAGCGGGGGACGGGGGGAGCAGTGACTCAAAGACGGATTTTCCCAAAATAAAAAAAACCCGTCACTGGTGAAATTTCTGCCAATCAAAAGAAAAATTTGGTTCAAGAATTTTGCATTTTTCAGCAGAGTCATTAGAAAAAATCCCTCAGTCTCTTAACGGGAATCAACCCATCTAAGTTTACCAACAGATATAGCTCCCTTCCCTTTCCCTCCCTACAATTGTTCCGGGAAAAATTTTTTCCTTTTTAAAAAATTAAAAAAAAAAGGTTTTATTTTTTTTAAAAAAAGAATTCTTTGACCTTTCCTGAAGCAGAGATAATGAACACCATAAACTATCATGATATTATAGATGATTTCCTAGGGAAAAAGTCCCGAAAAAAGTATAATTTTGTTTCCTTAATGCCCTTTTTAAACAATTCTTTTTTAATTAATTTATTCCACTACATATGAAAAATTTTTTTTAGAAAGGTACATGGCGAAAAAAAAGTTTCAAAAGAAAAAAAAACCGGCACTGACCTCCCCCTATTTTTTTAAAAAATTTATTTAAACCATGTATACCTTTTAGAAGTGAAAATACAACATACCTATTTTTTTGCCCAAAAAAATACAAAATTATTAAAAGGGTTTAAATAAAAAAACATTAATATGAATTATTTTTAGCCGGGTTTTGGGTATTTAATTTTTTAAATACACACGACAGTTTCTTTCAACTAAACATAGAATACGTGTATCGGGACCATAGTAATTATAATTTTACAGTTTAACAAAAAAATTCTGTGATAGTGTTAGTAATTTTAATAAGCCGTTTTCGAAAAATATGGTTATTTGTGTGTGTCACTAGGTGATTTGTTTTTAAGTGATTAATTTTAAATAGTTTAAAATGATATCGAGGATGAAACACGGACATCATCACCATCATCACCATGACGTCCATTCAAAGCATAAGAAACATCATTACATTCCATTGTTTGGGCCCGTCATAAGGATCGACGGGTATGTAATAACCTTTCTTACAGAGTTTTCAGATACAAAAATTTTTTGGGTTATTTTCATAAGATTTAGGGAAAGATATTAAATCGTGAAATTTTTTTAAACTTCTACTTCAGTACTGGTACTGAGACAGATCGGTATTAATAAAATAAACATTTTTCGCTGTTTTAATCACTAATTTCAAAGTTAACCTATTTTTATTTTAAGTAGATGTTTTATACATTTTATTGGCATTTATTATTAAAGTACGTCCCGTCCCCTTTCACAGGATATCTAAATTTAGTTTTGAGGTTAGTGTTAATATAATGCCGAAAACTGAAACAAAGATTTATTATAAATATAAAGTTTGGGCCCGGTGTTGATTATGTAATATGTAGCTATATAAGCAAAAACGTTTATTGCCTTTTAGTTAATATAATAGCATATATATAACAAATATTTTTTACGGAAGAATAAGACATTCCAGAAAGGATATTAGAATGTTTTATTATAGCAATGTGATCTTAATGTATCGTTTTTGTTACTGGCAACGAATATTTTGATAAAAAATGTCATCCGTAAAAACATTAGAAGGCAACATTACGACAATATTTAAATAACAATTAATAATTGTCAATCAATAAAAAATGGTAAAAATTTATGTTTCATGGTTGTTAATGATTTCTTAACGTTATATACAGGGTGGGCTATGTATTTGTTAACACTTAAAGAATATATAAAAAATAAACAATCTCAGTTTAGTTATTTTAAAAATTATTTATGTACAAAATGGTCAAAAGACGGGGATTTGCTTTTAGAAGATAATATCACGTAAATGACCAACTTCTCGTTTTTTGCATTCTTCTAAAACAGAACGGAAATTTTCGATAACTCTTCGGCAAAGAGATTGCAAACATCTCTTTCCTAATCTTTATTTTTAATTGTAGCAGTATCTTTGGCTTATGATTATGTACCCATAATCATAAGCAATACAATTTATTATTCAAATAACCCCAGAATAAGAAATCTGCTGGCGTCAAATCGAGACCCCTAAATGGCCACGGAATGTCACCTCATTTAGGAATTAGTTTTCCTGGGGGCCTTTTTTCAACTACCGGCAGGTAATCGTTAAAAGTGTGGCAAGGAGCTATGTCTTGCTGCAACTACGTGTTCCAATTGTAGCCAGTAAATTCCTGTAGCTGTGGGGCCATAAATTTACATAACATTCTTACATACTCAGTAGAGCTGACAGTGACCGTACAAAGACACTGCTTCAATTAAAAATAACTCTTTGCCGAAGACTCATCGAAAATATCCGTTCTCGTTTAGAAGAATGCCAACAACAAGACTAATGGACGGGGTGGTCAGTTTAGATGATTATTATCTTAAAAAAGTAAATTCCCATCTAAATTGACTGTAATAAATAAATAATTTGTAAATAAGCTTATTGCTGGTGGTTTATGTTTTATAAATTTTTTTAAATGTTAGCTTAGAATACTTACTTTTATTTTTTAGTTAGTTTTTTTTTGTTGCTTTTTTTTGCTCCCATTAACCCCCAAAAACTGTCGGATCCCCTGAAACAGAAAAAAAAAACTCCCAAAAAAACAAAAAATTCAAAACACTAATCTACGTTTCGGCGGCAAGTCGGCAAGCGTTGTCAAGATGAAATTAAAATAAAAGCAAAATAGAAATCAAACTTAAATTTTAGGGGAAATTTTGGTTTAAAATTTAGGAAATTTAAAAACTTTTTAATATTTATGACATTAAGAAATTAATGGTTTCCCGTGGTCAAAAAAACTTTGGTTACATCCAGGTTAAGTTAATTGTTATTTAAAATTTAAAACCGTAAAAAAATTTCCCCTTATGCCAGCAGCCTTTATAGAAGATGAAAAAAATAAAAGGATGAAGTTCCAAATCATTTTTAAAGAAAATCATAGTTGACCAAACCACAGCACAATTTTTTGAAAAAAATGTACCTTGTTATTGGTTGTTTTAAATACGCCATCATTTTAGTCTCTTATTAGGCTATTTAGTATACCCAGTTCCAAAAATTTAATTCTTAATTTAGCAAATATTATTTTTAACTTTGTTGATCTGGTAGTTTAAGGTTAGGCCAGCAGAACAACATCAAGATCTTCAAAAAAAAAAACATTTTTCAAAAAAAATCCATACTATACTATAAGTCTTTGTTACTACTGTATTTTAAATTTTTTGTTTCATTTTTTCAAGAAAATCATAGGGACCCAAAAACCAAAAAAAAAAATTTTTTGTTTCTTAATGTTTTAAGTACGACATTATTTTAGGCTCATCAGTTTTTTTTTTTTATAGTATTGTTAATTGTTTGTTCCGCAAATAATAATTTGTTTAACTTTGTCATTCGGCTAGTTTAAGGTTCCGCTACCCGATCCACATAAATACCCCGAATACAAAACATGTTTATAAGGAAATACATCCCATATTTTTGGCTTTTTTTAAGCTCCGTAACTACAGTTATATAAAATTTTGGGGCTTTTCATTTTTTCAGCTTAGTCATAATTGGCCACAACTATGACTAACCGACACAACCCCAAAAAAATTTCCCCCTATGTTTTTAAGCCATTTAATATAGGGTTTGGGCTAGGTCTAAGCCTAAAGATAGGGCATGCATTTTGTTTTAGAATTTTTTGTTTTTTGGGAAAAAATTGATGTGGCTGATAACCCTTAAAGAACCACAAAGTTAAAAAAATAATATTTATCAATTGAAACTGGGTATAAGGGAGCCTAAAAAGAGCAAAAAATGATGGCGTACTTGAAACATCAAAAAACACAAGGTATATATATTTATAAAAATTAGGGGTAGTATGGCCAACTCTAATTAAAAAAAAAAAACCAAAAAAAAATAAAAAAATTGGTGGATTGCTAACTCAAAAGAACATATAAATTTGGGATGCATTTTGGTTTGCCTTAAAGAACCGAACCACAAAGGAACAAAAAAAATGTTTACTAAATACCAACAAACTTAAACAAGGTACACTGAGGTGCTAAATTTTTATTTTTTAAATGCCTTACCTATAAAAAAATTTTTTTTATTATTAAGATTTAAATAAAATATTGTTTAATATACTGGTAACATTGCCTTTAAATATATATTTTTTTTTTTAGGGAAAAAATTTTTTTAAACCCAATAGAATGTATGATAATTAAGGACCAAAAATAGCCTAAAAAAAGGGTGTACTTAAAAAAGAAAGTAATTTTTATTAAAAGATCAGGTTTGGTTTCCTTGTTAATTTAAAAGAAAAATAATAAGAAAAAAGGCCTTTAAAAAAAAAACCATTCCAAAAATATACCCAAATAGGGTCCAAAAAAGTAAATGTGGTTCTCACTTTTCCTATCAATTTAAAAAAAGATTTTTTTTTAAAATAAAAAACGCAATTCCTTCTTATTTTGCCCAAAATAAAAAATTTTAAAAAAACAATCAATGTTATTTTGTCTCTTAATCCAATCGTAACTAAGGTTTATTACCTATAATTTTTAAAAAAACAGAAATACTTGCAACCCGTATTTATGTTGTCGCGGTTACCTAAAAAAGGGTTTTGACGTCGTTTTTTTTAATCATATCGTTTGAGATTTGTTTATAGATTTAAATTAAAACGGTTATTTGCGATCATTTAAAAAAAAACTTTTAGTGTACTTAAATGATCAGTCATTTACTATTGCCGTTTTAAATTTGTAATTTTAAAAATAGTATTTTTTTCCTTTAAATGTAACAATAAAAATAAAAAGAAATTATAATGTTAACCATTATATAAACCAACCCCAAGTTATGATTACGTCATAGTCTTTAACGAAAAAAAAAAAATTTTTTAACGTTTTGTTAACAAAAGATTTGTGACTGTCATTTTCGCCCCATAATAAAATTTTTAGAGCAAAGGGGTAAGTTTTTTTTTGTTTCCCAAAAACCTCTTGACTCGTCCTGTTAAAGAATAATATAACAAAAAGCTGTACACTTAAAAATTTTGTTTGCAATCTTATTTTTTTTTTCAAAGAATACAATATTAAAACACCCACTATATATTTACCAACTTCTTGTTTATTATACTTTTAATCTAAGACTTAGTGTTATTTTAAAATCTTAATTTGGATTACTTCAAAGTGTTCTGCTATTTTATGTCAAAATCCCTGGTTAAAAAGAACAAGAGACCTCAAGAGAAAAGGAGATTCTCGGCAAGAAAAGTGCATTCTCTCGTCTCGTCTCGTGCTGAGAATCCCTAATAGTCCAGTAACTGAAGACATGAAAGTACCCAAAGCTGTAAATAAATGTGTACAGTTTTTATTTGTGGCGCAATTCTTAGGTTTTTGCGGATGCTTTCGAATGAAAAAAAGTTTATCCCGATTCCGACGTGAGAACCCTGAAAATGGCCCCTCAAAGTCCCAAAATGAGTTTCCCACAATATCTGCCAAAATATGCGAATTAGAGAATTTTTGTTTAGACAAAAAATAAAGATCACCTCAAAATCTACAAAAATGGTCCCTATCATTTCTTTCGCAACACCAATATTTTTCGCAAAAACGGCCGTCGAAAAATCCATAACATTTCACACTGGATAGATGTGGCTAAACGACTAAAAATGCAGATAGGCAAAACAATTTTTTATCAAAACGCAAGAAAGATGGTAAAGAAAAATTTTCTGGGGTCATTGAACATTTGCTAAGGTCTCTTTATAAAAAGAAATGTTAATAACAAACATTTTTTCAAAAAATATCTATAAATTAATAAGATACTCTCAAAATATTGTAAAAAAAAACTTTGACGCTTTTTTAATATTCTAGAAAATCCGAATGGCCCCAAACTCACATGCATTGATAGGTACGGGTTTTCCCATTTCGATGAACTTTGAATGATTAAAAATTTACATTATTGCCCGAGTAATGGAACAATTCGTCCGCTCGCTTATAAGTGAATCCATGAAGATACCGGCATTCTAGCGATAGAGCGGCAGATGAAATGAGGGGATTTTTTTTTTTTGGGTCGCGTTATCTCAAAAACTATCGATTTTTCGAAAAAAATTATAAGGATAATTTTTAAAAATTACAATGATCTTTTTTTTGTTTTAAAAAAGAGTTCCCCAACCCCATATTTTGGCAGATATTGCGGAAAACTCATTTTTCGGGCCTTGAGGGGCCATTTTTAGCCCTTTCCCAACTGTCAATGTTGATAATTTTTTTTCGCTCAAATATCCCCGAAAACCTAAGAATTGGGCCACAAAGGAAAACTGTACAGATTTATTTACAGCTTTGTCCCTTCATTTACTGGGCTATAACAGTTGTCTGCCTTAGATACATGTTACATTTATTATAATAATTTAAAAGGGATACGTCTCAAAATCTGGGTATTAAAATTGTATGTTTACTTATGTTTTCCCTTTTCTTTTTAATTATCCCAAAAAACACTGAGATTTAAAACTGTACCAAGTTCTGTCCACAATTTTGTTTTTTTCTCTACTTGGCAAGTTTTTTACCGATATTTGTACTAATGAAAAATTGTCTGTGTTAATGCAAAAAAATTATTTATTTTAACAGACCGACCAGTAAAGTGGACAGAATTTGGTCTAATTTTAGATCTCAGTACTTCAAGAGGCCGAGATTTTTCGATAGGCCCCTATTTTACGTAAGTGTTTTTGGGGAGATATTAACTTACTTCTTTAGTATATTTTAAATCTTATCCTTAGTATTATTTTAAAATCTTACTTTTACCTTGGCTTATAACTGTTTGTTATTGTAAGTCAAAATCGCTGGTCGAGAAAACAAGACAACTTGACCCCTACCGAAAAAAAAATAACATGCTACTGATAATTAAATTGTTAAGTTATATTGCTTCTCTTATCACATTTATCATAAATTAGGGTTTACTTAAGAAAAGATAAATGTGAGGTATATTTAGTTCTGGTTTCTCGTTCAAACATTAAGTACTTGCTTTATCGAACTATTTAGCTATAATTATGTTAAGAAATAGTGTTAAGCCGACTAACAAAAAAACAATTAAATTCCCTAAACAAAAGTGTTTTGATTTTTATTAAAAATTTATAAAATTAAATTAACTTGGTAACACATCTTTTTAATAATGTCTATATAAACATATCACATAGTTTAAATAAAAATTTATAAAACCCTTTTTTAAAGCCTTTATTTTCTTTTTTTCCCTAGGATATAACCATTCTTTTTCCCAAAATTAAAATCTTCATATATTTCTCTGTTTTCCATCTTTTTTGAAAAAATTCATCGGTATGAAAATAAGGCTACAAACGGCTACTTGTAAAAGTGCTGGCTTTAAAAATCTTTGACACTTTTAAAAAAAATCTCTTTTGGAAGAATATCCCCCAAAATCTTTTATTTAATTTTTTAAATCATGTTCCCGAATCAAAATACAAATTTAAAAAAACTGACATTTTTTTTTTTTAAAAAATCCCTTTCAGTATTAAAATATAAAAACCAAAACATCATAAACTGGTGGTCCTTTTTGCAAATTGAAAGTCAATTAAAAGGAGTCATTATCTTATTGAACATTAAATTTTTCTCCCAAAATCATCATGGCATAAAAAAGGGGGTTTTGTTTAAAGGGCTAGCTTTATTTGCATTTTAACCCCAACATAATTAAAAAAGTTATTTTCTCAATTTTGGGTTCCAACAAAATATTTACATAATTCGACAACGCATTTTAAAGATGGTTTATCCAATTTTTTCGCTGTCCCCCCATAAGTCAAGTTGGTTGTCTGTGAGTTCTTCCCCAAATTTATCAATAAATTTTTTACTGGGTTCCAAAAAACTTCTGTTTCTTTCTAAAAAAAACCGGGGTGCATTCTAGCCAGGGTTTATAACTGCTTCTATTCTGGAAGTTTCAAAAAAAATTTCATTTGTTATATTATTTATTTTTAAAATTTTTAAAAACAAAAAATCATCCTACCAAAAAAAAATTCTGGACAAAATGGTCCTAACAAGGGGTTTTAGTTCTTTTCTAAATGATAAAAGATTACAACTTCTTTTGTAACACCCCAAGAGATTGAATAAATTCTTTTTTTTCAATATTATCTTGGGGAAAACATTTAATAAAAAATGATATTTCAAACACTTCTTTATCATTGTTTAAT
>JAHBCN010024949.1:0-11509 GCA_019359885.1 Listronotus oregonensis | reverse complement strand
GACATTTTTTGGGTTTGTAAACTGATAATTTTTGAAAAAATTTTTGGTTATAATAATCTTTAAATGAAATATCTTTAATATTTTTTTATTTTTTCCCCCTTTTTTTTTTTCAAAACTCCAAAATTTAAAATAAATAAATCAATTTCAGTTGGTGATATTTGCTTCTTAGCATTTCTTTTTTATATTTTGTTTTTGCTTTTGAATTTTGAAATTTTTTAGGAAACTTTTTAAAACCCAGACTAATAAATCTTATAATTTTTCCGTTATTTCATCTTTCATCAATCCTACAATTTTTTTATTGTAAGGGAAATTTTTATAGATTTTTTTTGGGGAGGATATTTAAAAAGAAAAAAAATTTGTCAATATACGTATTTATATAGGAAAATATCATCAAAAAAAATTGATAAATTAAACTATCCGTGTTTATTTTAAAAAAAAGTTCCCTTCTTTTTCCCCTTTTTTCCCGACGTTTTTGGGGGAACCCGGGGGCACGGAGACATACTTTTCCCCTTTTCGGGGATTCTGTAGTAAAAGAATTCTTCCAGCTAATTTAGACTTTTCCAAATTTTCCCCTTTTTTTTCCACATTACTTAAAAGGCCAAGGAAGTCCGCACGGGTTTTTTGGTTTTGTCTTTCAAAGAGAAAAGGGTTGACAGTTTTTTTAAAAAGGTTAAACAGTTCTCATAATTACGTTGGAAAAATTTTTTTGTTACCATAGAAACATTTGTAAACCTGATTTGAAATAAAAATTTTAAAACCAGGATACGTTTTTTTATAGAGGTGTCACGGAAAATATATATAGTTTTAGAAAGATGTAGAGCATTCAATATGGGGCTTTGGTGGATTTTATAGTTACAACTTTTGAAAAGTTTCACAAACTGCGACTTCTAGATCATGCAAATGGCCGAGAGAAAAAATGATTTAATTTATTTAAAATTATTTAAGCATCTTCAACTGAAGGTTTGTAAAGTTTCTGAGCTAAATATGAAGTTCAGTTTCAAAAAAAAAAAGATTTAAAATTTTTTTTCTGTTTTTTATTAGGGCGAGTGTCCTGCGGGCCCAAAAATTGAAACATTTTGAAAGTTTTTATGCAGTTCATAACGAATATCACAATTTTAAATTTCTTTCGCTATCTGTTTGATAAAGTGGTTTTGAAAAATTAGATTGGGGGAATTATCCGATGCTTCAAAAGTTTTTTTAATCTATGACTTTTAAATCCACACTACAAGTCTCTTTAGAAGCAAACTCATTATAAAAAAATTTCCCCCAAATCTTCGTTGAGCCAAAATTCCACGGTCACAAAAATGGGAAAAAAAATTAAGCGCTGAATAATTTTAAAAATATTAAGGACGGCTGGGAAAAAAATTTTAGATATCTGCCTATTTTTTAAATTTTTAAAAAGGGTCAATTTAAGATTTAAAAATATTAACTAGGATCTATTTTTCAGAAAAATCCGACCTGGTGTGACAAGGGGATCAAAAAGAGTAAGGGGTAGCAGTACGCCCATAAAATTTTGAAATCAGGCAAAGAAGTAGGAAAAATAAACAAAATTTTGGGCACTTATTTTTCCCCAGTTAGTAGAAATTTTATATCCAGCTATTTGTTTGATTTTTTTTTTACTCAGATAAATTTATGATTTGTATTTTGTTTTAATAATAAAACATATGATTTATTTTGTCTTCATATTTGTTTAATCAAAAAATGTCGCCCATACACGGGCGGATTATCTGTACATTTTAGATACGTACAATGACTTTGGGTTAATAGTTAAGGGTTTAAAAAAGTTTTGAAAGCAAGAAACGAATGTCTAAGCTTTGGTTAGTGGTTTCAAAAATTCCCAAAAAATGAGCCGGATATTTTTTTTTCTTTTTCCCCAAAAAATATATTCTTTTGTTTTTTTTTCCCAAAAGGGAAGGAAAAACTTCTGTAAATTTCTATAAAGTCCTTTAAAAAAATTTTCTTTCCATGATGATAATTTTTTATAAATATATACTATTTTTCCCCCTCGTATCCACTAATGACAAATTTTGGCGAATCAAATCCCTTTGGTTTAAAAATTTTTAAAAATTTTTTTCCCCGGGGATCGGGGTGGGGCCCAAACCCTTAATACCGATATGTTTCAATTTTGGGGCCCCCACGTATCAGATATGACAGATAATCCGTCCGTGGGGCCCCCTAATGTCTAACACATCCAGACAGAGCACTAGTTGTGTTATGGGGTTTTTAACGTAACCCCAAAAATAAATATAAAAAAATTATATAAAAATGTCATAACTAAACGGTTGTAGATAAAAAAAAACCTTAATAAGTTTACCAAATATATTTGTAATACAAAACTTTATAAAAAAACTATAATCATTTCCCCAATTTTTAAAAAAGAAACGATCCCCAAAAAAAAACATCTGGGGATTTAAAAAATCGCGGCGTCACAATGCAACACTTACGGATACAAATGCTGATTTTAACTATGTTGGCCACGCTCGTTGTCCCCCTTTTTTTAGGAGGTATTGCTTAAAATAAAAATTTAATAAATTTTTTTTTTACCGTCTTATCAACACCTTTTTTTAAACCCCCAAAAAAGAAGAAATATCCGGGGTTTCTCTGGCTAAGTAAAGGGGCCCCAAAACCCCCAAAAACCCCGTTACTCCTTCAGTTCTAAAAATATTCCTCCCTAAGATTCATGGGGCCAATAAATTTAATTTCAGCTCTCCAGCCGCCACTGACTGTTTACTAACTCCACGCATTGCTTGTAGTTTTTTTTTAAAATTAAAATTTGGTTGGTGTGATGGCTACTGATAAAAAAACGGGGTAAAAATCCTGCCCAGGGGTTTTGATAATATGCTTAAGTCATCTGTGTGTTCGCTCCAAAATTAAATAGGTAACATGGATTAGATGGCCTATCATTTTGTGCATGGTCATCGGAAAGGGGGGTAAAAGGGAAAAGGCCCTTTTCATTGGCTAAAAAAAACCCTTTTATTTAAGAATAAATTATTTCTTAATATACTAAGTGAATAGAAAATGAAACACCAAATAGGAGTGCTGTAATTTTGAGCACCCCTTTATATTTTATAGGACTACTGATAAATAAAAGTGATTAAAATTTGAAAAAAAAATTTTTCGAAAAATAGCTGAGATATCCCATTTAAAATTTAAAAAGTTGGAAGCTCCTCTGTTCTAAAAATTTTCGTTAAGTCGTCGCGGCTTGATTGGTTGGGTGATTGATGTCTACTCAATGTATTGTACCCCTGGGCCATTGGTTGGTTTCGTAAAGCCTTCAATGTTTATGGAGGGTGCGGTAAATTTTTTCAAACTTTTTCCCCTTATAACCCAAAATGTTCGATGGGGGGAAAGTCTGGAGATCGAAGGCCACGGAAGAAAAATTTAAATGGACGCTTCTAAAAGTCTAAACTAACACGTGCGACATGAAACAATACCCCCTACCATAACACACACAGTATGAATATGCCGTTAGATGAAAAATTGGAATTTCCCGTTTTTTCCCCTGTCTCCTCCTTACTCTTACGGTGCCCAAAAGTCGGGGCGCATTGCTGAATACGATTGTTCCATTCCATATTCCTTTTTAAATTTTTTCCCTACCCCATCCCCAAAACGTTGCCGACAATGCTGGGGGGATCAGATGTAGTAAAGATGGGGAAAAAAAGAAAACAGCCCAAAAAAGACCTTATTCGGGTAAACTGTCCTCATTGTTATTGCCCTTCCGACCCATAAAACCACTGGTTCGCAACGCCCTTGTTTGAAAAATCGATCTCTAATCTTTTGCTTAAAAATAACGATCCAGTCGCTCCAAAGTGTCTTTGGCGCCCAGATCTAACTCGTAGATTTGGGCCTTTTTAGAACCACGCTCACAACATCTCATTACTGTAGCTTCGTTTCGATTCACCAGATTGGCGAGTTCTCTAAAAAAACCCCCGGGGCTTCACCAACCCCCGTTTATCCGACTCCCTAAAACTGGGGGGGTTGAGTGAAATTAGGGGTCTGCAAACTTTAGGCATGATAATGCAAAAAAACAAATGGAATCAAGGACAAAAAAAACACTGAATATTGAAAATGTTCATATTGTTCGGATTCTGATAAAAAAAAAGGGGCCCCCAAAAAAAAATACGGCACGGATGTTTTTAACCTTACTTTATTTTTTTTGAATCCATTTCCCAAAAAAACTCAATTTTTCTGCCCAGTATCGGGGTGCGTCCCCCTTTAGTATCCCGCAACCCCAAAAAACATCAAAAAATGCACCTTGATAATGCCAGTGTTCTTAGGGGGTCGGTGGTCTGTACTTCTCCACATTCAAAAACACCTCGCCAGCATCTCTCATTCCCCCCTTTTCCCGATTATGTCTAACAGGGCAACACCGGTCCGCATGCGATTAAGGGGTTGGGGCCCCCTCTTAATTCCCCCTTTATCCCCCGGGCGGTTCCGTCGGAAGGGGAAACTCGCCGGAAGTTCTATGCTTTTGTTGCGCAAAAAAATTTTTTTTAGATTTTAAGTTGGTTCCATCTTCCCGGGGGGGGGGTGCTTTATCAAACGTTTTTTTGAATTTTCTTATTTGGGGTTTTCCCCCCGGGTTCTCCGGGGGCAAAAATTGCAGCCTGGGATAGTGGGGAAGAGGTAGGTTTCTGGCCACACAATTCGGCATATCTCTGGATTGATCCTGTTTTGCATGGTTAGACCTGCTCCACTGAACAAGCGTATTCTGCTGTTGAAAACACAAGGCTTCCCGTAGTCCCCCGGACACTTGGGTCCCCCCATTTACTTCCTGCGAGTTTTTTGGGGGGGTTATTTCGGGTCGTGATTTTTTTTCGGTATTTTTTTCGGGGTCTATATGTTAAACTTGTCGAGGACGACACCCAGGTATTTGCTTTTTCGGTGTGTTCCAAATTCTGCCCTCCCAGGATACATGAATTTTTTTATGGCTAAGTGCTTTTTCAGGTAAAAAAGGGACACACCTAAGTTTTAGGGATTCGGTTTTTGGGGGGTTTTTTTTTGTAGTATTTGCTCATTATGCTCAAAACCCCCAATTTTTTTCTCGATACCCAGGTCCTCAGCGTGGAAAATTGTTTAGTTTAAAAAGGGGAATAGATTGATCATTGATGTAGACATTGAAGGGGGAATTTAAGCCAAGACCTTTCAAAATTTTATCAGCGTATACTTCCAAAACAGCAAAAATGTTCACAAGTTTTTATCAAAATTCAATAAACAGTTCTGGGTGTTTGGGATTTTTATGTCATTATAACAATATATAGATTTAAAATAAAATATAAAACTATGGTTTTAAAAAAAAAATCTACGACACGAGCCGTTAACCACACGTATTCACCAAATGATCGACCAAAGGGCCCTTGCGGTTAAGTTCCCAAAAAATCTCGGATGAGAAAGGGGGCGATAAAATACCAGGCGGAGATAATCTGGATATTAAAAAACCCCTTTGGGTTTTGAATCAGAGGATAAGTCCATATTCATTTGATTATTTAAAAAAAAAAAAGGGGTAGTTAAATTAAACAGATGGTTTTTTGCTGAAATCTATCGTGACGTCACACTAGATTACCGCTAGTTTTATCCTTGTCCATATACCATTTAACCACTAAAGGGTGGGCGTGTTTATTCGCTCTGTGTTTATCTTTATATTTTTTTTTTATTTAAAAGGAGAAAATCGAAGTTTAAATTTCAAAAAAAAAATTCTAATATGAGTTGCGAAAGTGACGGACGTGGTAGTGTGGAAAAAAAAAAAAAAAAACTTTTTTTTAATAGACATTACAGTGGGCCCCCTTATCAAAACAAGAAATATTTAAAATTATCAGTGCCGATGGGGAAAAAAAAAAGTGAAGATATGAAAACTTATCTCGATAAACATAGACAAAAAAAAAAGGATGTAAACACTGAAAATAATAAACGGAAAAATTTAAACCCAAAAAGAACATGATATACAGGGAGGAACAAATACTTTTTCAGCTGTATACGGATAAAAAAAATTTTTTAATGAGAAAAATCAACAAGAAGAATTTTTTTTTGCCTACTCGTTCCATTTTGAGAACCCCCCAAGAGGAAGTAATGGGACGCAAAGAAAATGATGTTGCCAAAAATTTAAGAGAAACACCCCCGGGGGGCAAAACCCGGAAACCCAAGGACAAAAAAATCCGTAAGGAACAAAACAAGGATTAGAAGAATCTATGGAAAATTCTAAAAAAAAATTTTTAAGACCCAATTGTCGATCTGACGCAACAGCCCCCCCCAGATCTATTGGAAGTTGCAAAAAATTTTTTGGAAATTATACATGACTTTTCAGAGGATAATAACATGAAAAAAATTTTTTGGAGATGCAGTTTTTTATTCTACCAAAGTGGTTACAAAACTCACCTCCCAAATTGGACAAGTTAAAAAAAAAAAATTTTTGGGAAATTTGGGCCCTTTAAATTCAAAAGCAAAAACGTTACTACAAGCGAAGTTACTGCCAAAACTACTTTTTAAAAACAGCGTTAAAGAAGGTTGTATAGACCCACCAAAAACAATAATGTACCACCAGTAAAAACATACAGCGGGTATGGTAAGGCAGAAAAAAGCGAAACAACAAATATGAGTAATGAAAATTGGACAACACCACCACAAAAAAAAAAACTTGAAACCATAGAAAAAAATAACCAATGAAAATGATTCAAGGAAAGTTCTTAGGAAATTAAACAAAATCTTGGGGGAATAGTAACATTTGAACATTTAAAAATATAAAAACACTAAAAGGAGGGGAGTCCTGGGGGGGTTGTCAGAATGTAAGGCAACAAACAAAACTAACGGAAGCACTTAAATAAAAAAAGGTTTTTGGGGAAAAAAAAGAGCTAAAAAAACGGATCCTATGATAATGTTTACTGGCATTAAAAAGGGGACACAACCGAAGAATTTTGCAAACTTTAATGGGGGAAAACCCCGATATACAGAAAAACTTTGGTGATGATTGCAGAAAAAAAATTTAAAATTTTTAACAAAAAAAAGTGCAGAAATTGAGGGAAAATTGGATATTTCAAACTAATAGCCTCATCTTTAAATGGCTTATGAAAACTAAAAAAGTGACTTTTGACTTGACCAAAGTGTATATGCAGGAATATTATAATATTTTGTAGGGGTATAAATGTTGTTTATTTGGTCATATAGCAAAGTACTGCAAAGGGGAATTTTTGGTTGGGTGGAAGGGGGAAAAAGGGAAACGTTGTCCTGAAAGCACACAATTAGACTGCCCCAAAATTTCAAACTTTAAAAATTTAAAAAAATTGCATAAAATACTGCCAGAGACCCCAAAAATGTCCTGCATTTCTGGAAAAAGTCGCAAAATACGAGACAGTACAAATTACAGTAACCATTTGAAACCAACCCTTTTTTTTGTTTAAATAAAAAAACTCCGTCACAAAATAATCTCTGTATAATACCCCAAAACGTACAATCGATCGAAATAGCCTTGACCGTATAGAAGATGTCACGGTTATTTTTTTTTTCTACGGGTTTTTTTTTTTTTTTAAAAATTTAGTTTGTTTACCTTAATGCAGGTCGGGTTTTCATTTTTTTTTTTTTGCAGTTTTTTTTTTGGGAAAAGGCTCCAAATTTGATTGTAATTGCTGGGTTACTTCTTTTTTTTTTATCTTTTTTTGGGATCCTACCTTATGTTTTTTCGTTGCTTTTACCCCCCCGTAGTATCGGGTACAAAAAAAAAATTTAAAATTGTTATTTGGGAAAAGGGTAGGCAACTCAAAATGCGTAACGACGAAAAATTTCCCCAGCCCCTTGGAGGCTGGCGACCCCTTTCCCCTGTTGCTTTTTGAGAAGGAAAAAAGGGGGCCCAAAGGCCATTTTTTTCCACTTTCACGTTATTCTTAAAGGGGGGAACTAGGGGGAATTTGCAGCTAACGGTATTCAAGCCATCCTTATAGGTTTTTGCTGCAAATTTCCCAAAAATCTTTCCCGATTTAAGTTCCCTTTTGGGTTTTTTTGTGAATTTTGTTGATTTGGTTGCCTTTTTGGCTTTTTGGGGGGAAAAAATCTGCTTTTTCAGGACTTGCAGTTCGACGCACAGGGATCCGTTTAGTAAAACCCCCTTTAAAATCTTGGGTAAGTTCTTCAAAAACTTATTCTAACTGGTATTTTCCGGTTTAAAAAGGTACATTAATAGATTTATTTGGGTTTCCTTAAGCCCACTGGTGGTTCAGGGGTTTTTTTATTTTTTTTTTTTTTATATTACGTCATGCGTTGGGCAAGTCAATTTCAGTAAGAATTTTTTTATTAATTACCCTAATTACCCCAAATTTTAAAAAGGGGTTTTTGTGGCCAATTTTTGCGAAAATCGCAGTTTTATTGAATTATTTTTTTTTTTTTGTTTTTTTTGACAGTTACGTTAATTGGCTACGCTAATTGGCGTTAAAGTTTTAATAAATCGCCGTTAGATGGCGCTGGTGTATAGATCATTTGTTTTTTTTTGTATTAATTAGTTTTCTGGGGTTAAATTACCTTTTTTTTTGGGAAAAAATTTTTTTTAAATTTCTAAGTTTTCTTGTCATAATTTTTTTTTTTTAGACTTTTTTTCCCCGGGTATAAGTATCTGGGTGACTGTTCGAGACCTATTTATTATTTAAATTGTCAATTTAGTAGGCCGGAGAGGTTTTTTTTTATCCCCCCAAAAAAAAAAATTAGTTATTTTTTTTTTTTTTCCTTATTTAATTTTCATTTATCAATGATATTTTTATTTTTTTTTTGTGGTATCTTCTAATTCTACAACAGGTTTTTTTTAAGAAAAAAAAAAGGGCAAACAAGTAAAATATATCGTCATTGAACTATTTAAATTATCAGTCAGAAACCTACTTATTATTTTTTTTTCCAAGAAAAAAAAAAGACCCCAAAAAATATTTTTTGGGGGTTTTACCTACGATTAAATACAATCGTATGGTATAATAATATTACCTTTTTTTTTAAAACTAGTTAAGTGATTGTTAATTAACTTTTGGGGGCCCCGGGGGAAAATTTCTTTTTTTGGTGCCAATGAAATGGGAAAATTTTTGAAAATATTTTTTCCAAAACAATTTTTTTTTTTTATCTTTTTTTTAAAGGGATTTTTTTAAAATTTTTAAGTTTTTTAAACCCTTGCCCCCAATAAAGTTTTTTTTTTTTTTTACTAAAATCTCGAACCAAGCCCAGTTTTAAATTTTTTTTAATTTTAAATTTTTTTTTAAACTCTTGTAGGGTTTTTAAATTTTTTTGGGGTTTTTTAAAAAGCTTAATTATCTTACTTTTTTTGGGGTTTTTTTGGTATTGAATTTTAGGGTTCTTCTGGGGGCCCCCTTTTTTTCTGCTGGGAAAAATTTTTTAAAAGGTTTTTTTTTTTGGTTTGGAGAGGATTTTGGGGGAAAATTTTTTTTTGGGGGGGGGCAGAATGCCCCTTTTAATTGTTGTTTTTTTTTTGGACACCATCCCTCTTCACAGTGTAATTTTGGGGACACCTCCCCTCAGGGGTTAAACAAAAAAGGCAACAAAAAAATTTAAATTACTAACAATTTTTTTAAACATTTCAAGAAACAATTTAGGACTCTCCTTTTTTAAATTTTTTTCCATATTGTTATAAATTTTTTGGGCCTTTTTTGTATTTTTATTGAATATTTTTTTTTTAAATCTTAATTTTCTTATTGGTTTTCAAATGGTGCACCTGGTCACTAAATTATTGGTAAATAAATTTTAAAAAGGGATTTTATATATTTTTTATATTTCATATATTTTTTTTAAAAATTTTTGACTTATATTTATAATTTTTTTTTTTTTTTTATAAATTTTTTTTTTAAAAAGTTATTAAACGCATTCACCATTTCATTTTTTTTTTATATAATTTTTTTTTTAAAATTTTAAATTTTTTTTTTACATTTTTATGGTTAAATTTTTTTTGATTAATTTTTTTTTTAAAATTTAAATGACAAATTTAGAATAAATTATATTAACTAGTTGTTTTAAATATAGTGTTTTATTTGGCTCGCCCCCTGTCTCCTTTTTCTAATGTTAATATTGTTTAAATAAAATTTTTTTTTTCTTTGAGTGGTAGTAAAGTTAACGAGAGTTTAATTAAATCTTGGAAGGTCTCTGCTAGGCCTGGCACCAAAAAAAAAATGGCGCCCAGTTTAACCCCCCCCCCCCTCCGGCAAATGGGTTGGGGGGGTTTTTTCACGCTCTCTCTGCTCTCACCTTCAACTTTACTGTGCCTTTGCTATTTTTTTTGATTTTAATTTTAATAAAAAAAAAAAAAAAAAAATATTTTTTTTTAAAAGGGGGGGCCCAAGGCAATAAAAATTGGAAAAGTGTTTTTTTTTCCAAAACACTTGGGCTAAAGCAACTCGTGACAAATTTGGCCTTTTTTTTAAAAATAAACTGCAAAAAAAAATGATAACCAAAAACCCCCCCTTAAGGTAAAAAAAACTAAATTATTAAAAAACGTAGAAATAAAAAAAAAAAATGACAAAGAGATCCTTAAAGGGGGGGAAAAAAAATGCTTCTGTTTGTGTATTACAGAAACTGGAAAAAAAAAAACAGTTATCTAATCTAGGAATCAAAAATTTCAAATTAGCTTCATGATTTTGCAGAGGAGAAGGTCTTCATGGTGGTACTGCAGTGTACGTTAAAAAAACAATAAACTATAAGTATTTAAAAATATAAACAGTCTGTTTGCAAAACAATGTGAGTGTGCCGCTGTTGAATGTTTAGTTAATGGTAAAAAAAAAATTATTTTATCTGTATATAGACCGCCCCTAGGCAACAAAGGGGAAAATTTTTTTATGAAAAACTAAAATATGTTATCTAAAGTTGTTGACGCCTTAATATTTATTGCGGGGGGTTTTAATATCGAAAAAATAAAGGATAATGTACATAAAAAAAATTTTTTTTTTTCCCCTTTTAAATTTTTTTTAATATAAAGGGGGGCAGTTTTTTTTAAAAACTAAAAAAATTTTCATCTGTCCCCCTAGTTGTTTGGATAACATTTTTTACCAATCAGAAAAAAACCCCCTGAAACAAATGTTTTGAAACACATATTTCCGATCATATGGCACAATTTTATTTTTGTATAGATAAACCTAAGATTAACTTCATAAAAAAAAAATTTTTTTTTGACGAAAATAAAAAAAATTTTTTAGGAGCTTTAAGGAAGCAGGATTGGGGGAAAAAAATTTTTCCCAAAAAATGAACAAAATGTTAATTTACAATGGGATACATTTATTTCTACATACATAAATTTTTTTAAAAAAAAGCTTTCCTAGGATAATGACATATAAAAAAAAAAACCAAAGCTAATAAAAAGTGAAACTATTATAAATTGCAAACAAAGGTTGGATACATTGCTGATATTATCTGAAATAATAACATATTTAAACCTATTTATAATGAAACTAAAAATATTAGGCCCCCCCTTTTAAGAGACGAAAAAAACCAAAAAATTTTTTTAAAAAAGGTAAAATCATCGGATAATAAAAAAAAATGTTTG
>JAHBCN010024948.1:0-11545 GCA_019359885.1 Listronotus oregonensis | reverse complement strand
CAAAATATTTGGGGGGATCCCGGTTTAAAGGACCGGGGAAAGGCATCAAAAAAAAGACGTTTTTTGGGTTTTTTCCCTAAAAAAAATTACAATTGTTTTAAAAAAAAAACTAAAAAAAAAATTTTTTCTAAAAAGCAAACCCGGAATTGTAGCTCTAATATTTATAATTTTGATTTAACGTCGAAAATTGGCATTCGCGGGGAAAAGTTTCGGCCTGCGCGCCGCCACGTAGTGAGCGTATTTTTTAAAAAAATTTTATGCAATTTAATATTATTAAAAAAAATTTTAAAAAGTTCTGGTGTCTTTTAAAAAAAGCTATTCAATTAAAATTAAAACTTTTTTTTAGGGGTTTTTTGTTCCCCAAAAAAAAAATTAATCTATAAATTTTTTTTTTTGGGGACCCTTTTTTAAAAAACAATTAACAAGATGACATTATAAAATTTTTAATAAAAAAATTTTAAAATTAATTAAATTTTTGAAGAAAAAAATTACAAAATTTTTTTAAATATTTTTTAAAAAAATTTAAAAATTACTGATTTCATCTTTATGGTAAGCATTTTATAATTAATTTTAATTTTTTTATGCCATTTGTCTATAAATTGTTTTTGAACAAATGGATTAATTAAATAATAAAAAAATACCATATTGTTATCATAAAAAAATAATGATTAAAAAACAATTTCTTGATAATTGATTTCAATAAGAAAAATATAAAAAAACTATTTTTAACAATAAAATATTGTTTTAAAGAAATTAAAAAAACTTCTTTTTTTTAAAATTAAAAAGGGAAAAAAATTTTTTAAAATTTTTAAAATTAATCCATTTGTTTATAAAAATTTATAAACAAATGGCGGGAAAAATTTTAAAAAATTATTATAAAATGCTTAACATAAATTTTTAAATAAAAAAATTTTTAATTTTTTTTTTTTTAATTAAAATAAAATATTTTTTAAAATTTTTTTAAATTTTTTTTTTTAAAAAAATTAAAAAATTTTAAGAAATGAATTTTTTTAAAAAAAATTATAATGTCATTTTGTTGGGATGTTTAAAAAAAAAGGGTCCAAAAAACAAAAAAAAATGGGTTATTTTTTAAAACTTTTTTACCCCCTTTTTATGACAACAGAGACCCGAAAAAAAAGGGTTAATTAAAAAAAAAAAACCCTTTTAAAAATGGTTTACAACTTTTATTATCGCGGAAAACATATTTTTAAAAAATGTGTAGATGACACCTTTTTTTTTTTTTAATTTTTTAAAAATTTTTAAAATTGATAATTTTTTTAAAAACTCCCCCCTTTTTAAAGCCGTTTTTTTAAAGTTTTTTAAATTTTTTAAAATTCCGGGGGAATAAAAACTTTTTTATAAATTTCCGCTTTTTAAAAAAATTTATAAATTTTTTTTGGGGTTTTAATTTTTTAAATTCCTAAACTGAAAATTTTTTAAAAATTTTGTTTTTTAAATATAAAAATTTTTTTTCAAAAAAATTCAAAAACTTCCCTTTTTCTAGGGAGGGGTTTTTTTAAACCTTTTTTACCTTTTTTGCAAAAAAAAGAAAAATATTTTAAAAAAAAAAAGGGGGAATAAGATTTTTTTTAAATTTTTAAAAAAACCCGTTTGGTTAATTTTTCCACCAATTTTTGATTTCCCCGAAAATTTAATAAATTTTTTAATTTTTTTTTGTTTTTTTTCCCCCAAAAATTGTTTACCCGGGGGCTCGAGGTTATTTAATTTAAAAAAAAAAAATTTTAAAGTTTTGGGAAAATTTCAAGTGCACCCATTTACAAAAAAAAATTTGGGTCAAGTTTCCTAAGTTTTTGTTTAGAATAAAATAAATCTGGGGTTTTATCTCCTTTCCGGACACTTAAAGAAAATAATAGTAATTTTTTGGTATTATTATTTAAATTTGTTTGAATCCTTTTTTAAAGTTCCCCATTCCTCAAAATTTAAAAAAAAACAGGTTGGGCCCCTTTAAAAAAAAAAAACAGTTCGTTTTTTTTTTTTTTTACTTTTCCTGGTATTTTTTTTGTTTTTTATGTCTACTGTAATGTGCTAAACATAAATAGAAGCTTTATATTTATTGCCTATTTTTTAAAAAAAAAAATATAAAATATGAGGATCCAAATCATAAGCAATTTACCCCAAATTTTAAAAAAATTAAAAAAAAGGGCATTTTAACTTTGTGAAAGATTTTTAACCTCAGAACTAAAAACAGGGTAGATTTTTACCCCCCCATTAATCTTCCTTTCCAACAGTTGCCCTGTTTCTCATAAAATGTCCCTATAATTTTTAAAGTCAAACAGATAAAAGGGGTTCTTTTTCTTAATACTAAAAATCGTCGGGGCGGGGGGGCATACCAGCAATCGTCTTAAAAAAAACGTGCCCCGGGGCTTGCACCCCTCCTAACCCCGCCTTTTTTAAAAAATCGACACGGGCATTTTCCGGGGGATTGGGGGCACGTGTGCAACCCCCCCCAAAAAAAAAGGTTTCCCAAAAATCTCCTTCTAACTATATCCTTTTTTTTGTTTTTTGCAAAGTAATAAAAATTCATTAATTCCCAAATTTTGACTGGAAAAAAACAAGATCTTACATGATAGACAGTATGGATTTCGTTACAGTAGATCCACAGCTGATCTTCTATCCTTTGACTCACACAACTGGAACAAGCCCCTTTTTGGGTTTTTGGTAAATCCCAGATCGTTCTCTTGATATATCCAAAGCTTTGATTAGGTCGGGGATGATGGGCTTCTTAACAAACTTCCTTTTACGGTTTTCCCCCCCCAAGCTTTGCTTTGGCCTCCAGTTTCCTTTTAATCGACGTATATCAGTTACGGGGAGATGGTCATTCTTCCAGCTTCTACCAAATTAATGCTGGGGTGCACCGGGCTCAGTGCTGGCACCCCCCCCGTTTCTTCTAAAAAATTAACGATCTTTTCTCTTCCAAACCAATCCCATTCATTTTTTTTGCTGACGATAGTACCCCCACTCTAGGGGGGGTACTATGGTCTAGTTCTTAAGCCCCATGTAATTCTGATTTGGAAAACAAGCGGGGGGTCAACGCAGATTTTTTCTTTACAAGCCTTTTAAACTTATCTTGGGTTGGGGCGCCAAAAATCTTGTTCAGTTTAATGCCTCGAAATCACAGTCATGTTTGGGGGTCTTTTAACCCCTTTTTGGGCAACCAAAACACATTACATCCATAGCCTGGCAGCTTTAAAAAAGTTGGGGATTCCTTTTGAGCTAGAAAATATTTTTTTTTCCAATCTGTATTTTTCTATATGTATTCCAAATCAGACCCTTTTAGAATATTTTCTCATGGCGGGAAAAAATGGCGTTCCTACAACACTTACATTGGGGAACCCTTTTTAGAAAAGCCCCGCCCGTCTTATTAATGATCCAACTTTTACAGAAAGGCTTCCTCTTCTTGCCCACCAACGAGTTTGGGGGGATCTGTCGCTTTTCTATAGGATTTTCACGGCTTCTGCTTAGAGGAGTTGGCCAATATAATTCCTTCCTGGCAGTCCCAACAGAGAACCCCGTAATGCAACTTTTATAAAATTTTTTTACAGTTCAGTTAGGAGGCCCTGAACCTCCCGTTTTTTTTCTCGTTCCTTTATCCCTAGAGTGTCAAAACTAGGAAAAACCCCCCGCCCGCGGAAGTTTTTCAATTCCCCCTTCCCAATGTCCAAATATTTAAGTCCCGGGAACAAACCCCTCTCACCACACTTAACCCACCCGGGGGCCCTTAGTACTTACATCGCCTTCGTGGACTGCCCCCACGTTTTTTATTTGTCTTTTTTTTTTTATAAAAAACAAACAAAAATTTAAAAAACCAAATTTTACGGATATTTATTTGATTTTTCCATTAAAAGGGTTCTCAATTTGTTTAAATTTTCAAAATCCCAAAAAAATAGACTTTTGTAGAAAAAAATTTTATAATGGAAATTTTTTTTTTAAAGCCTTATGTTTCTTTTTTAAAAAACCGTTGGAAATATAAAATTTTTGGCGTTTAGAAAAAAAATTAAACAATTTGACTGTTTTTTAGTTATTATAACTATTCAAATGAATTTTTAAGCAAAAAATCTTGATAAAATTAAATTTGCTCTTCACCCTTCTCTTTTTGGGTTAAAAATAAAAAAAAAAATTCGAGTACTCATAAGTCAGATTAAGCTTTCAAAACGATTTTAAGAGCAAAAATCCCAGGTAAATATTTAGCCCGGTGACATAAATACATTATACAATAAACATAGCGCTTTAAAAAAGCTTGGATTCCTTTTTCAGGTCAGAAAGTATAATGTCTCTATTTATTTCATCATAATTTCATTTCAAACGGTCAGTTCGCCTTAATAATAACCCCCGTTACAAGAAATCTTTTTCTTCTGCCTTGTCACTCTTTTTTACGGTTTTGCTTTGAAGAATAGCCAAAATAATCTTTTTCTCAGCAGCTCTCAACAGTGGCCAGTTTTAAGTAACCTTTTACAGTCAGTCTGAAAAAGTCACGAACTTTCTACTTAGTTCGGGTCCTTCATCCCTTTTTTTTTGTATTTTATTTTTTTTTAAAATTCTTTTTTTAAAAATTTTGGGGAAAAAAAAAACTACAGACCTGTTTAAAAAATTTTTGCCAGTCACAAATTTATTAATTTTTTGATTGTTGGTTAGTGATCATCTTCACTTTTATAGCAGGGGGAACCCCCAAACTTGTTGATGCCTTTTTTTTTATCAAAGAGCTTTAGATCCGGAATATTTGTTGGAAGTGTGTCTCGGGTTAAAAAGTCAAGGATTTCATCCTCTTTTAAGGTGCCATAAGTTCATTATCTTAGAAGAAATAATAAAATATACAATAGTATTCTTTTGAAATAATGTGCCCTCTTAAATTGTGCTATTTAAACAACAGGTGAAACGAAAGTATGTTGTTTAAGTCTTGGACTAACTGTTGTCAGGAGCCATTTGACGCTTTGACTAGAAAGTTTGACATTTTTGATCATAACCAATTTCAGAACGTTTGGTTAATTAACCCTAATTTGTGTTGTTTCCAGTCATTTAAAAGTTGTATGTTAACGAAACAATGGAATTAACACGTAAACATTTCCGTACAGTGATTGATTACCACTTTTAATCTAGATTATCAAGCCAGGAGAGCATCGATCAATTTATTTCCACTTTTGGCGACGAAGCTCCATTCTTTGTCACTTAGGTGTAACGAATTTAATCGTGACTGCCGATTGTTCACAGACGAAAGTCCTAAAAGGTGTCCAAAATCAGTTGCCGTGTTAGAAAACATTATAACTGTTCAAATGCTAATAATGTAAGATCATGTGACATACTCCGAGATCGGGCAGTAATTTCATCATCATAAATATTGCATGACTATTTGACCGTGCAAAAGGTGAGGGGCACTCAAAAAACCGAATTAGTGGTTCGTCCGCTGTACAGTCCAGATTTGGCACCAAAGTACTTCTTTTTTTTGTTTTGTCAGAATAAACTTTTCTGTTTTTTGACAAGTCCAGTCACCCACATATCCAGTACATTTAGCCACAGCTTGGAAAACTGCTGCTTAGGGAACCTACACAAAAATATGTATTATCAACTTATTATAGGCTATGATAGCACAATTTTCAAAATTGCCCTGTGCGGCAATAAAAGTTTTACAAACAAATAGGACGGTAAGCAGCAGACTTTTATAATAAGGGAGCTGGTATATGAAAAGATACGAAAACTGAAGAGCCTGTACGTCACACTCCCATTTTGTTACATGTATTTTATACTATTTTTATTCCAAGTGTCTTTAGTAAGATTATGTTAACTTTTAAAAAAATATGTTTTGTTTTGTTAAATGAATTTACATTTTTTTAATTAAAATCATTTTTCCATCTTGTCCGAAATGATATAGGTCCTGGGTTTCTAAAACTAAAGATAGATTTTAAAAAACATACTTACTCATGAAACATAATTCCTGATGGTTTATCTGCCTTTCGGATATAGTTCTTGCATTCTCTAACGAAACACGGCATAGTTTTTAAATTGAAATCACCAAAAATCCATAATAAACGCTCTGAATTAGAAAAAATGAACTAAACTAAACAATTACAAAACACGAAAAAAAACAAAACAATTCACAAAAATTCCGCTCGTAGGAGGACGTTCCCGAAAAAATGGATGCGCACTCGTTTAAGAGCATTCTACTCCCCTACCATATCCCTGAAAAAGCCTTACGATATAAACATAATTTTGTTAAATGAGACACCCTGTACATTATTATAGTCTGTCTCAAAGTATATCGTTATGGCTTTTGACGGACCATACCCCAATAAACCTTTAACGATTTTATTACCTATTGTTATTGGGTAAACCCATTTGTTCATAAGGGCAGTGGTGGGCCAGGTATTTCTTGAGTATTAACCATTAGGCATATAAATATTTTGGCTAATATTTTAGTGGCAGTGTTGAATACCGTTTTTACTGTGCGTTTCGAAAAAGTTGTTTTACGAGAATATAACTATGTCGCGTCGGAATCACTTGTCATTAGATGCAAAACAGGTTGTGAAAATGTGTAAAACTTTAATCAGTAGAGGTCTAATTAAACAAGAAGCTTTAAAAGAAACCTGTCTACTTACAAAAACTCCAATATCATCGATAAGGGATATTATTATTAGTGAAGAATTGAACAAAAAAAAAACGTAGTGATTTTCAATCTCACCGTATAGACAATAGTGATCAGGACCTAATAAGAAGGAAAATATATTGTCTTTATGAAAGCGGAGTTATTCCTACCTTGGATAAACTGAAAAAGAAGCTAGACGAAGACGAAACCAATATAAATATTAGCCGTCAATACAGCCGTCTGATACACAAAGCACCAGCTTCATCAAGTTCAAAAACTAAAATCCAGGAATATTTGTTAGAAAATGATATTTATTTTAAATTCAGTTACACAAAAACGCATCTTTTGGAAGTCCTAAATTCATATGCAATTAAAAAACAATATGTATGTGATAATTTGGCTGAACAGGCTGAGCATACTGTCTTACGGCTTCCTCCGTATCACTGTATGTTTAACCCCATAGAGCATTTGTGGAACCAAGTAAAATCAAAGATCAGAGCAGAAAATGTTACACCTTCTTTAAGTCCCATTATAAATTTGATAAAAAAAGTAATTACTAACATACCAGTTGAGAGCTGGAAAAAATCACTACAGCACTTATAAACATTGAGGACTCTTAATTTTTATCCAAAACAACATAAATCCTATTGTAATTAATCTCAATGATGACTCTGAACAGAATTAGATTTAGATATTTAGATTAAAAATGTAATTATGTATAGATAATGCAGTTATAAATTTATTAAAACTTTGCATATATTTAATTTCTTAATGTAATTTTAAGATTATACTTACCTAAATAAACAATAAATTATAAATCTTTATATTAAAGTCCGTCCCCAATGTTCTGTCCTTTAATACCTATCGATCCGCAGTTTTATTGCTGTCCGCAGGTATAATTCATAAATGAAGGCAAGATCTAACACGGTATACTTTGAGACAGACTATACATATTAAGATACCCCATGATATTCTAATCATTTTGCTTATTTATGTTTCTATACCTGAAATTAACAAGGTATAAACAATTGAATACCGAAATTTTTAAACTTTGACGATTTACTAACAAAAAACAGTTAAAGATGGATCAAAATAAATTTCACTTTTCAGTTTTTTTTAAATATTTTTGTGGGAGCCAACTGAACATCTAATTCAGCAAAGCATAGCAATATTTGAGTTATAGACATAAAAATAGTAAAAAAGACGGCTCTCTTTTTCGATAATAGTCATCTCGTAAGAGGAGAAATATTTGATACACCAGCTGTAGATTGAAAAAACAAATTAATGCAATACTTTATTATTTATTACAACATTTTAATTAATTTATGGTCGTCCAAAATAACATACATTAATCATTAAAATTATAAATGAGTGTTATCTCGAAGTCATAATAACAGTCTTAAGTAGGTGGCCGTATTTTTCAAGGATTCTGTGCTGTATGAGATTAGAAATAATTGTTACCGCTAATGGTGGCTAAAAAGTATACTTTTGACATGCGTATAAAAAATTACTTTTTTTTGTAAAAACAGTGCCGACTAGGATTTTTAAAACATTTTATCTAAAAAGTGGGACCTGACCAATTTGATTCAGAAAATTTTCATATTTGAATTTGCGAAAAAAATTTTTTGGAAGCTCCCCCAGGGAAAAATCGGACAAGCAAATCCTTTATTTGTATTTTCAGTGAATTTCATTAAATTTTATATATGCATTTTTCTTAAAATTAGGGGCATATATATATATACCTATATATATATATATATATATATATATATATATATATATATATATATATATATATATATATATATATATATATATATATATATATATATATATATATATATATATATATATATATATATATATATATATATATATATATATATATATATTTGTAATGTGGATATATTTATATGTAGGTAGGTATATATATTTATTTGTCTAATCACGTGATTCTAGTTATGGCTTAAGCTAAAATCATAAATTTGCTAATGTGGTATTTGTCTTTAGCAGTGGCTAGAAACTAACGAAGCCCGTTTTTTGAATTTCCCCCGGACAAAAATAGGAGCAAAAAAGTGTTTTTTACCATTAGCCGTACGGAAGGCGTCTTACGGAGACAGAGGCTACTTAATATTGTCTCTCGCCTGGCGGCTTCATCTAGTCTAAAATATTTGCATAACAAAATTGTTGAGTGAAAGAATTTCAACTGGCTACGAATTTAGTTCCACGGTAATTTTTTTTTTTAAATTTCAGACGTTTTGGCTGAAATTTTTATTTATCTACAACCTGTAATCAGGGTTGTAAAAAAATGAAAAAGCTTTAAGATCCAGAAAACCCGGTGTGATTTGGTCAAGATCACCCCAAGATAAGAGCGGAATACTAAAATTGTGCTAATGCAAAAAATATCAATATTACGGCTAACGAGTTTATAAACTTTTTCGTCCTTATAGATAAGTTAGCAAGTTGCAATTTTGACTTTAAGATTAATTTGCAGGTTAGAAAACTAAGTAAAAAATGTTTTAATGAAAGATATATAACTTTTTCTTTAAACGATATAATTTGAAAATAAAATATGCTCCTCATTTACAAAACTAAACTTTTTTTCCATCTATAAATAAAAAACAAATAAATTAATATATATATATATATATATATATATATATATATATATATATATATATATATATATATATATATATATATATATATATACATATATATAACTTTATGACTATTGAAAAAAAAAAAAAAAAAACATATCGCTAATCTAAGTTTGGTTTACCAAATATTTTGACCTGGCCTTTAGAATTTTTTATTTATTTTTTTTTAATTTTTAATTTTAAAATTTCAAATTGAAATAACTTTTTAAAAAATCATGAAACTGACAACATTTTTATTTTATTTTAATCTAGACTAATACCAAAATCATACAAATTTAATGATTGGGGGATTGAAAATTACGGGCCCTCAAACCACAAAGAGAGGTATTCGTAAAAAAATGCCCACCTTGATAAAGTTGACAAATAACTCTTGCTGTTTTTGAGCAAATTGTGGTTATTGCATATCGTTCGAAAGGGCAATTGAAGATGTATTTGACTAATTAGGAATACTCGATCATTTCTAGTTTTTTTATGCAATTCAAAGTTGGCTCTTAGAATTATTTTTTACCTTTTTTTGTGGTTTAAGGGCCCGTATTTTTCTTTGTAGCTGTCATGGGCCCCAATTATTAAATTTGTATGATTCTACCATTAGTCTAGATTAAAATAAAATAAAAATGTTGGCAGTTTCATGATTTTTCATAAAGTTAATTCAGTTTGAAATTTGAAAATTAAAAATTTTGGAAAAAAATCTACAAAAAAAATTCTTAGGGCCCAGTTCAAAATATCTAGGTGGACCGCATAGCAGATGGCCCCACCTATCTTAGATTTACGTATGTATGTCTACTTATGTGCCGAACAATATATATTTCCGGTATTTATATCATTTATACCATTGTACGTCACGATTAAATGTAAATAAACAGACAAGTACGCCCCGTGGAGTAGTGATGTCAGAAACATAGTGTTTCGGCAATACGTATGTATTTTGATACATTTTAAATATGATTACAAAGAAATAAAACGCATTGTTTGGGAACTAAACTATTAAATCTACTGTCATAATTTGTTTCCACTGACATCATAGGAAGTTATTTTTGAAGGGTCAAGCCTGTTATTTGTTCGTTATTATTTCCGCAATCAGTTTTGTATTGTTATTCTAAAATCTAAAGATTTTACCTTAAATATTAGTCGTAAAGATTTTTTTCCTATTTTATTAACATTTTATCGTACCTACTCGGGTAAAGGTCCTGTGTCGTTTTTAATTAAAAGCGATTTCAGTTTGTATATCGATCATTGTTTTTAAATTATGTTTAATTATAGATTTTTTTGTAATTTATGTTAACAGATATTTGACTGCGCCATGACTTCCGGAATAACCTGTAGGTTACTAAAAGCCAAAATCCACAAACCAATTTTTTTAGGTAATTTTTTTAAACAATAATTATTAAAAAGTTTTTTTTTTGTTTTTTTCAAAAAATCTGGCTTTTTCACTTTACTCAAAAAAACCGTTTGTAGAATTAAAAACCTAAAAAAGGTTTTTAAAAAACCCCATCCACCATATTTTACCGAGAAAAGCCGAAAAACGCTTAAAACAGACCTTTTTTTAAAAAAAATTTATTCCCTTAATTTTCAATTTTTAAAGGGGTGATTTTTTGGGGAAAAAATAGTCAAAACATTTACTTTGAGCTCCCAAAGACAAAAAATTGTCGGAAATAAATTCACAAAATGCAAATAGATAATTTTTCATGGAGGGCTAAAAAGATATTTTTTTTTCATATTTTGGGGAAAAGCCCGACTCCGAAGGAGGAGGGCCCTTTTTTAAAAAAATATGAAAATAACCAATGCAATTTTTTCTGACAACATGCTTGAATGAAAAAATTTTAGGTTTTTTTTGATGCCAGTGTAATTCGGGAGAATATTTCTCAGTGAAGAAATAAAGTATTAGTACCTAATAAGTTTTAATTTTTTTTTTTAAACAAAATATTAAAATTACATTACCTACATAAATATTATATGAAAATGAACAAAATAATATGAGACAAACTTGCAGAAACTAAAAATTGCATGAATTGGGGGAAAACACAGTTGTAAAAAATTTCTATTTTTTGGGTCTGTCCAAAACTTGTTGATGTATGTGAATTTTCGGGAAATTTGAATTTAAAAAAATTATTGTAGGCACATTAGCTTTTTAGTTTTTTTTTAAGATTGCTTTTTCATTGTCTCTATTTTTTTTACTATTTTAATGTTTCCCTCCCGTTGAAGAACGGACTTTTGGGGTTTTAATGTCCCTTTTTTTGGTTTTTTTAACCCTTTTTTAATTTTTAAACCGCTGTTGGCCGGGTGAATGATT
>JAHBCN010024947.1:0-11587 GCA_019359885.1 Listronotus oregonensis | reverse complement strand
TTTCTGGGTTATCAAATAAAATTCAACGAATGGGAAAACCCATTTATTATTCGTACTTTTTTTAAAACACAAAACACAAAGATTTCAAGTAACAAATTCAAAACCATACAATGTGAACGAAAAAAAAAAAAATGTTATTTATAAGATCCCTTCTGAATGTAATAATTTTTATATAGGTAAAATTCCCCAGACCATCAAAAAAACGCGTAAAAGAACATAGAACATACTTAAAAAAAACACAAATTTCCCCAAAAAATTAAAAAGTAACACGCTTTAAAAACAACCACATAATGCACTGGAATGCTTGTAGTATTTTAACAAAGGAAACTTAAAATAAAACAAGCATTTATTTTATTAAATACCGATAAATATGTAGCATCAATATATGTTAATTTAAATAATACATGGTTATCTATGCTTGATGCAGAGGTAAATTCAGGTAAACTTAAAATCAGTTAACACACCACATCATAGACCGAGCGCTCGCGGCAGAAAAAAGAGACCGATTTTTCACAGGCTCCTTTTTTGGATGGGTTGATATTTATAGCCACAAGCTAAAAGATAGATGCCCTTTTATTAAGTTCCGCAACGTGTTACTTCATAAAAACATTAACTTTAATTAAAAAAAAGTTTTTTTAAATCAACTTTTTACAGTGTGCCAATTTTTAAAAACATAAGGCGGGGATTGCCAAACCCAAAAAAAAGTTCCAGGCACACGGTTTTCTCCAGTACAAGAATAAAGCATACTAAGTTAGTTCAAAAAAAAATCGTGTAACTAAAAACACTTTTTTACAGTCTGCCAAGCACAATTTAAACTAAGGTGTGCATGAGATTGACGAATTTTCACAAGGCAGACTGTTTCTCGATTTTTAAAAAATTTTTTTTATAAAAGTTAATTAAAAATTTTTTTTCACAGTATTTCAGAAAATTTTTTTTTACAGTCTGCCTATTGACTAAAAACCCCTTTTTTTTACAATAAATATTTCATATTAAATTATTAGCATACTAATTCACAAGTTTAAAGTAAAGCAGGGGGGGTTTAAAAACTTGTAAAAAAACTTATAATGGTTAACAATTTTTTACAGTCTGCCATTGTTTTCAAACAATATTTAGGAAAAAAATACACAAACTATTTAATGGCAAACGATTTAAAAAATTTAGTTTAAAAATGGTTATTTATTAACGTAAGTTGAAAATAATTATTTATTTATTTAAAAATCCGTACATAAAAATGTTTTTTAAACGTTTGTCACATAACACAAAATTTTCCTTGATTGGTCGAGTTTATAACGACGTCACCTGCTTGTTTGCCTACTTGCGCCTACTTGTGATATATTAGCTTTCTAAACTGTTTTAATAATTTTTTTCTTATATTATCCTTGTTTTTGTGTGATTTTTTTGCAATATTTTACAAATTCTGTAAATTACTTTTACCATGACCAACTATTTTGTTAAAAAAAACAGCAGAAACCTGCGGAGGTTCGGGGTTCGATTCCACTCCATACCTTTTTTTTTTTTTTATTTAATAATCTTTAAAATTTTTTTTAAATAAATGTAAATATATTTTAGTTATGTTTATTAATAAAAATTTTTTTTTTTTCATTTTATTATTATTATACATTTTTTACATCAGATGGGGGGGGGAATATTTGCAGAATTATTGGGTAAATTAAAAAATTTTTTTGTGTGTAAATTTATGAATATTTTACACACAAAACAGTTACTTTTTTTTTAGTTTAAAACAAAAATAATTTTTAAAAATTAATTTTTTTAAAAATATTGTGTGTAATTTTAATGTGTAATGTGTGTGAATTGTAATTACTCAGAAAACCTCAGTTTTTTTATTCTAAAACTATTATGCGTAAATTTTAATTACACAGAAAAAGCGGGGTTTTACCGGGGGCAAGTGGCGTTAACGCCATGGTCAGGTGATGAAAGATTGCCGGGCGGGAAAAGGGTTTTGTGCATCATGATGCATGCAAAGAACATCGTAGTGCACCTAACTTTACCTGACCCCATCAATCTTACGTTACCTGCCTACCGCGCTTTTTTTATAATATTCAAAGTTTCAATTAACGCTAGATGTACCATCATAAATCGTCTGCCATTCAATAGTTTGTTTATTTACTAACTAAACGTTGTTGGGATACAATGGCCGACTGTAAAAAATCGTTAAAAGTTTTACTTTTTTTTTGCAAATTAAAAATATTTTTTCAGTTATATCTATACATCGTATTAGGCTGCCATTTGTTTTACTCAATATTGTGAACTGTTAAGTTTATATTTAAATAACCTTTACACTGTAAAAAATTGTTCTGAAATACTGTAAAACATTTATTAAATAACTTTTATATATAAATTTTTAAAAATCGGGAAACAGTCTGCCTTTGGGGAAAAATTGTCAATCTCATGCCCCATTAGTCTAAATTGTGCTTGGCAGACTGTAAAAAAGTGTTTTTAGTTACACGATTTTTTTGCGAACTAGCATTAGTATGCTTTACTTTTGTACTGGGAAAAACCCGTCCCTGCAACTTTTTTGTGGATTTGGCAACTAGCCTTATGCTTCAACAATTGGCAGACTGTAAAAAGTTGATTTAAGAAGCTTCTTTCTTTTTTTAATTAGAGTTAATGTTTATATATGAAAACACGTTGCGGAACTTAACAAAAGGGCATTTTATCTATAGCTTGTGGCTATAAATATCACCCATATCAAAGGCAGCCTGTAAAAAATCGGTCTCTTTTTTCTGCCGCGAGCGCTCGGTCTATCACCCTTTTAGTCTTTTTAGAAATTATAAATATACCAGTCAAATAAACTAATAAGTCATTTATGACAAAACGTCATAAGAAGTATAAAAGCTTCCAGAGTTTTCTATCTTTTGATTGGAAAATTTGTTAAAATTTAGTTAAAATTTCTTTTGATTTTTCATCTTGAAAACCGTGGCCGACTTGCCACCGAAACGTAGATTAGTGTCCTTAATTTTGTGGATTTTGGGGGGTTTTTTTTTTTTGTTGCAGGCGATCTGCAAGTTCATTGGGGTCAATAGGGTTGAGCAGACTTTATTCCCCGGGACCTGGACCGAAGTGGTCCCATTTTCCAAAAAGTAAATGGTACATATTGGCTTGAATAAAAGAATTTTAGGACAAACAGTGTAATTCAGCTGGTTTTATATTAAATATGTCTGGTAAAAATATCAAAACTAGATCCTCATCAATTAAATTACCAATGACCGGTTTTCTCCGACGCACAGAACGCGTTGGGTAATTAACCCCAGAAAACTGGTAATTCTGATATATACACGCATTTAAACGAATTTTCGGCTCGGTAAAAATTAAAAGAATTCGTGTTCTTTTAATTTACTTTTTCCCCTGCCGTTAAGTTAATTATCAGCTTTTATGGTGTACGCGTGAAATTTTTAAATAAAATTAGTAGTTTGCTTTTATAATGCCTTTTTATGGTTGGTTTTGGTACATTAATTAGCACTTATTATTCCAATTAAAGTTAAAACCTAATTAAACGGGTACGAATTAAAGATTAAGGTTTAGAATGTATAAAGTCATTAGGGAAACAGATTGCCATTTCGAAAATGCATAGGTAATGACAATTATATTTATATTATTTTTATTATATTTTAAAAGTTTAGGTATTCTAAAATAGTTTCTTAAAAGGATTTTTTAAAATTTTAATTATTTACCGAGTTAAACCGATTTTGATGACGCGGCGACTAAACTGATTCCATTAGAATTTTTCAAATAATAAGCGTTTTTCTCAAACCTACTTTTTTCAAGCTGACGTGCATGATATCTTAAGTTCTACTGAACCGATTTATTTGAAATTTTGTAAGAAGCTTTTCTATATATTCCTCTATATCACCAAGCAAATTCAAGTCAAAATTAAATTTTTCACTATAAAAAAATTTAGATCTGCTAAAGAGGGTGAAAAATTTTTTTTTTTTCGAACGGCCGCCATTTTGTGAAAAAAAATGTTTTTGACTTTTTCAAGCTTGAGAAGATAGCGACATCTTCACTGTTTAAAAATCAGTTCGTTTTTTTTTTATTTGAGATGACCAGAAGGGTTGAATTCTCCACCCCAGCACACCCCTTTTTTTTTGGATCCCCCACTTTACCAGCCGACAACTTTATGAGTTTTTAATTTTTTTTACTTTTGAATAATTTTATGTATTTTTTATATTATTATATATTACTTATTTTTACATATATTCTTTGTTTTTTTATCAGTTAAAAAAAAAAACACGCTTGAATTCATCCTCTAGACCAGAATACCCCCTCAAGTTACCAAATAAATAATCCTATATAACAGTGTGTCTACTTAAGTTGGAACCATATGGAAAACTTTTTTTTTTATTAAGTTTACGAAAAAAAGTTATTCTTTATAAAAAGTTCTGCATGGTCCCAAAACTTAAAATTTAACCATTAGATATCAATTTTTTTAAGCCGTTAAAACGAGGTTTTTCCAAAAAATATGAATTTTACTCAGAGTAAAAATACCTTTATTTTTTACAATACATATATATTATATATATATATATATATATATATATATATATATATATATATATATATATATATATATATATATATATATATATATATATATATATATATATATATATATATATACATATATGTGAATTTGTAATTTTATGTCTAATGTCTTTTCTTTAAATTTAAATTATTAACTTCCTAACTAAGAATATTATTTTAGGTTCTACTGTAAAAAAAAATATATAAAATAGCTATTACATTTTTTTTTAATGTGAGAAAAATCACAAATAATGCAGTCCTGTTCAGGCCTCGTCGAATGACCCCGTACTCATCTAAGATAAGGTAATGTTTTACTATCCTGTAAGATCAGTGGTATAAACAATCCTTAAACTCGGCTAAAGAAATCACCCATAGAAGATTAATCTCTGGTTTAGAATTACGCAACGAAGCATCAAATTTAATTGGTGACCCCGCTGAGTCTCATATTGAGACCCTGCAGGAAGCCGTGTTGGTTTACGGAAATATAAGCAGACCACTCGGAAAGTTTGTTCGTGTGCAACCTATCCCCAGAAACTCTTACTTTTAATTCAATTCCTATATCCTTTTCTTTATCATTTTACTAAAAAATTTATTATTTTCCAATTTTAAAAATTTTTGGAAAAAGACAAAATTTTATAGATACTTCAGACAGTACCAATGCCTTCCGAAAAGATTTATAGATCTTCTTTCATGCAGGCGCGTGCTGGCCCACCGGGATACCGGGAGTTTCCCGGTGGTCCTTTGTAAGGTTAGTCGGCCCGTACATACTTAATAGGGTCCTTGCACGCAAAATAAATGTTTATAATTTCTATGTAGTTCGATTAAATATGGGTCTAAAATTGCGTGTGTAAATTAGTATACTGATAAATAAAGTAACTTCTGAGATATTTCAAAAATAAAAGTACTAAAAATTCAAATTTTTTTAAAACGATTCTGATTGGGTAGGGCATCACTAGGTAATAATTTGCCAAATCTCCAACTTAATTGTACTGTTTGACAAAAAACTTGAAATACCTATTTGATTTGTGAGATGAGAAATGAACTCGTGTAAAAATCTCTGCTCGTATTACTGTCATAAAACTGATAAAGAATACTTACATCAAAGTGATCTTCACAAACAAACAAACTAGATGTTGAAGATAACCTTTCAGGATCCCCCTGCTTGAAGCCATAGATTCCTTAAAGCCTTATCAGATGGAACTTGAACAAAAGTCTTTCCAGGCATATTAATAGACGTATTTTTGCAATGAGTAATTATACACCAACGGTAAACTTTACTCATTTTGAGACACAACCGTAAAAATCCAATACAAATCACACAGAACAAGAGCAACGATAAAATAAAAAACAAATATTGCAAAAGCGAGGTTATAAAACCGCCCAGTTCAATCGTACATCTAGTGAAACATCTCCACTGTGTCATTGTACCAATGCCAAAAATTGTACTACTAGGCTATTTGGCAACGAGACATTTACCTATAAATGACGTCATTTATAAGTAACCTAACAGAAAGCGTTTTCCGGGACCTTTGAATTTCGAAGTTATTAAATCGAAATATCGGCAAAAAAGCAATTAAAAAGAAAAACGAAGTAGTAGGTTTTGAAGAACGGTCTATAATAGTGCAAACGACATCATTAAAAAAAAAAATGTGCAAGGACCCTATTGCCTTTACCAAAAAAAAATTGGGTTAACCTATAAACACGATATTAGAACAAATATTTCTCAGGATGTAGTTATTAACAGGTTATGCCAGAAAAGCAAAGCTTTAAAAAGTTATCTAAAGTGGTGTTGGTATCTATCTTCTTGTTAATTATTTTTTAGTTATCTTTTTCTATTTGATAATGATTTTTATTTTTATTTTATATTTGGTTAATGTTGAAATGTAAGTATGTAATCTCTAGTAGGATTGAATAAATTTGTTGAAATGTTTTCCTATTCGTCAATATTGTTGGGCGATGCCTTATTGGCCCTACAAGTGATAAATAGTTTTCCGGGCCCTAAAACCGCTCCAGCACGCGCCTGCTTTCTTGTTTTCATTCAAGGTTGTTGCTCTTGACAATGACAGCTTTAAAAAATCCCCTATGATTTTAAGGTATACTTTGTGAATTATCCACATTATAAAACAGATCATGATATTTTAATAGGACTTTGCGCATAATAAGACGTTTCGTCTTTTATACATCATCACCATGCTTTATTATAATAAAAGGAACGTGTTAATCTGAACGCAAATAGTCGGTTTTTATAAGAATCCATGCGTACAATAATCCGTAGAGATTACCTTTACACGTTACTGGTGTTTTGATTTTTTTTTAAGTGTAGGTTATTTAATAGGAAAGCTATCTCAATAGAACGTATCTTTGTGGTTTAACTATTGACAACATTTTTTGTATTGGTACCGTACAGTAATAATTGCCCATTTGAACCCGTAATATAAAATAATATTTAAAGTTTAAAATAAAATAATGTTTTTTTTGTAATTTTCGTAAATACTATGTAGCCGATTATCTGTTGTCAGTGTTATTTCTGGTAATAAGGGCTTGATTAAACTAAAAGGGCGTTCAAAGGACACCTTATCAAAATATTTGAAAAAACTGTACGCCACTGACTTTATGTATTTTTTAGAATAAGCAACTAAAAAAACTTTTTTTATTTCTTGATACAGGGTGGCCTAAACCCATTTTGATCGCGAATAACTTTTGAACAAATAAAGATATCAAGATGCGGTTTTCGCAAATATACTTATATTTCTTTAAAGTTTATTCTCGTATCTTTACCATTTTTATGTGACATTCCATTAACTTAAAAACAAAATGGCCGATTTTCCGATATGGACAACTTTGTTATTTTAAATGGAACACCCTTATTGTTTCAATATTTTTAAAATTTAATCTTTCCCCTTTAAAAAAATGTAACACAAGCTATGGTTATCTTAAAAAATAACGAATTTATTACCTTTCCCAAAAAATTGACTGTTGTCGAATAGGAATATTATTTTTAAAAGGATTTTTTTAAAAGTCCCTGTGGGGTTATCTCGTTTCCATAACAGCAACAAGCCTCATTGTCAGCCATTGTTGGTCATTTTTGACAAGTTATTTTAATTAGGAAGCGCAAATGTTCTCGTTAAGCGAAAAAGGAAAATGTGTTATTATGTTTGCCGAAACCAAATCAGTAAAAAGAAACCCAGCGAAGATTTAGAAACATGTTTAATAAAGCTCCACCCACAAAAAATTCAATTAAAATCTGGTACAGAAAATTCTGGAGTACAGGATCTTTAGCCCGTAAAAAAAATTTGTAAACAATGAGAATTTGCTAAATAAAACGTTACAAATTCTGGAGATAACTCAGGAAGATCCAACATTGTCAACAAGAAAAATCTCAAGTTCAGTCCATATTCCTAAAACTACAGTACAAGAAATCATGAAAAAAGAACTTAAATTAAAATACAAAATTCAAATGTTACAAAAAATAAAAGAAACTGATTTTCCACAAAAGGGGGAATTTTGCCAGAGAATTCAAAATTTAGTAAGGAGCAATATACATTTTTTGGATAGACTAATAATGTCAGACGAAGCCACATTTTCAATGGAAAAGTAAATAAGCATAACTGCAGGTTTTGGGCAACAGAAAATCCTCGACAATATAACGAACACGTTAGAGATTCGCCAAAAGTCACAAATCTGGTGTGGTATGTCAAAAAAAAAATTTATGGGCCATTTTTTTTTTATGAAACCAACTTTTTCATGGTCCAACCACTCTTGGACTTACGGTTTGGAAATATTTTTTTTCCCCAATTGCAAGAAGAAAATCTATTGAATTTCGTCTATTTTCAACAAGATGGGGTACACCACATTATGCTAACATTACCAAGGATTCATGACCAACGTTTTTGGAAACCGGTGGATTGGAAGAGGAGGCCCTATTCCTGGCCACCTCGTTCACCAGATTTGACTGTCCACTTCCCCAAAATTTAGAGCAATTAAAAATTAATATCCAAACCAAATAGAAAATATTCCTGAAAAATTTTTAGTCAATAGTTTTAATAAGTTTTTTCGAATTTAAATAAGTGCGTAAAGTCGGCGGAAGGCATTTTACATTAACAGTAGTTTTTTAAAAAGTAATGTAACCTTATTGTAACTATTATTTTGTGAATAACCTAAACCTTTGGCGATCCTTTTTTTTTGTAACATATGAAGCAAATTTTAATTGTTAAATAATATTGTTGGTCGACATGCAGTCAATTTTCGAAGGTCAATAAATACGTTGTTTTTTGAGATAACCATAGCTTGTGTTACATTTTTTTAAAGGGAAAGATTAAATTTTGAAAACATAGAAAAATACAGGGTGTTCCATTTAAAATAACATAGTTGTCCTATAATGGAAAATCGGCCATTTTGTTTTGAGCTAATGGAATGTCACAATAAAATCGTGAAGGTAGAGAATAAACTTTAAAAAATATAAGTGCATCTGCAAAAACCGCATCTTGAACCTTTTTTTTGTTCCAAAGTTATTCTCGATTAAAATGGGCAAAATATGGCCGGCCACCCTGTATTTTTTCCATCTTTTTGTCTTTGAAAAAAATAAAAAAACCAATTTAATGCAAGTCTCTGGGCCCCACTGATAGTTAACTCTAGTTGCAAAATGAGATTTAATTTATTTATTTTTAAATCCCAGAGACTTGCAATAACTTGGTTTTGTTATTTTTTCTCAAAATGAAGCAAAATAAAAAAAAAATATCAGGAGTGATATTTTTAGTTGCTTAAGGTAGTTCAATCATTAAACGGCTTTTCTTAGGAATTGAATGAAATTGAAATATAGGGTTAATAAAAGTGTCTTTTATCTAATTGAAAAAATAACAAATTTTTTATCGTCTGTGAAACGGATATTAACAATCAAACTGTGCATAATTAACATTGTTGATATTTGTCATGTATGAAAGCCATAAATTCATTTTGGAATAACTCGAAAGCGGTTTTACGATATTTTTTAAAAACTAATGCAATATAAATCGGAGTATTAGAAAATTAAAAAAAAAACGAATTTTTTGACCGTTTTGTTAAAAACATATTGATTTTTGAAAGTTAACTAGGTCTGTTTGTTATTAAGAAATAGTGTACACTATTTTATTCTTTTTTTACGTGATCGCCCTTACGAAAGGTGCATTTTAGAACTAGTGGGCCCAAAAAAGTTTAAAATATTTTAAAAAAATATAACTAACAAACAAACCTATTTTAAGTTTAAATCTAATATCTTAGAAACTATATATTTTTTAAAAAATATTTATAATTTTTTTTTAATATTTTTCATTCAGGAATCCCCCCCTGAAATTTGGCAAAATCTATATCCTACAGACTTTATTAACTTTAGTCAAATTACCACGAAATATGTTTTCGGGATTTGGTCATGCGCATTGCCGATTTTTAAATTTTAAGTTATCGTGCGCTGATGTAAAATCCCTTCCAACGCCCTACCTCACACCCCTCCGCCGCTGAAAGGTGTATGAAGCAAAACACCGTTTTATTATAAATATGTAGAGTTTTATATTTTCTTTGTTAACGCATAATTTTATAAAGATCGCTAAGTAATGATATGTCATTTTACCAGAAGGTTAACCAGAAATTACTGGTCATTGTCCCGGGTTGACGAAGCGTTAATCTCGATTAATTTAATTATAATGATATTTGTCATTGAAGTACGGAATTCTTAAAAGGTCATAGGCGATTTATATATGAGGAGAAAAAATATAAACCCAAATTGGCTATAACTTTTTTTTTTAAGGTATAAGTAAAGCCCTTCCCGTTCACGAGTCAAAAAGGGCCCCCTTTTCTCTAACAAAAATTTATTGTTGAACAAGCCGGGACAAATCATTATAGTTTTTTTATTTTAGTTTAATTCGTAATGCAGTATTTTGAATGGACCAAAAATTTAGCGCCAAGGTTCTCAATGCCAAAAAAAAAGTTTTTGTAGAAGACGACACTAGGGTGGTGCAATTTTTTCCTAAAATCAGTTACGTCTGACATATAGAAAGATGTATAAGGTTATAACATAGCAAAATATTTTTATAAATACCAAAAAGGAACTTGTGGTGTAGTGGGGGGTTTTTTTGGAAAGCACTGGTCTGATCAATTTTGCTATTAAACAATAATATTTACATTTAATGAAATACATTTTTGAAAATCAGGAATTGTTTTTTTTTAAAAAATTTTTAAAAAATTAGCCTTCGATTTGCAATGAATCCGGGAACAATATTGGTACTTGCCTGTAAAAAATATAGGTCCTGACAAAGATAATACTACTACGGTAAATTTAACCATTCAAAAGCTATATTTTTGATACCCCTAATGGACTTTGGCTAACGCGAGCCGATGTCCATCGAGAGATTTTCGCGCTATCCTTGAACGAAAGTTAAACAGTGTTGCCGGCAGGCCTTTACTATTGGCGTGATGAAATGCGACTAGAAAAAACACAATCCGTTTAGCCGCCCGCTTTCGCTACTTCGTGTTCCGAATAAGGTACAAGCGACAGACATTGGCAATGTCGCACGGTTTGTTTCGCTGGGGCAGGGGTTACCGACTTAATTTTATTCGCATTTACGGAAGCATTGATATCTCCGAACTGGGTTCAAAACGCCCCATTTAAAAAGAACCATCTATTCGTAGTAGTATTATCTTTGGTCCTGATTATCAAAAAAAGCCCCAAATCTTGCGGTTTTTATGTCTACTAATATTAATATTCTTAGTTTTATTTGTTGTATATTTAAAAAAAAAAAAATAAATGTGTACTTACGTTCTGTTTATTACTTTAATTTACCAATTAGTGGAGTAAGAGTGACTAAAATAAGAGAAAAAAAAATGGTGGCAAAAAATTATTTGAAGAAAACTTATAGAAACGTTTGATAAGTAAAGGAACTTCAGATATTTAATTTTAGGAAAAAAACATTGAAAATTAAAAGCACTTATTTTCGACCTGAAATTAAAGGTTTACTTGTAAAAAAAAAAGTACTTTCCAAAACAAAAATGGTGGCGGTGGATGAGATGCCTTTAA